>BPLR01006278.1:0-81914 GCA_021605095.1 Caerostris extrusa
CAAATATCTACAGATTTTATTTTTAGTTTATTATTAAATTATATGTAACATATCAATTCTCATGTCAATTTCTAAAAGGAAAAAAAATATTTTTAAAGGTGCAAATCTAACTTTTATGAGAACACATTATAATTAAGATTCCCTACTGATTTATATATACTGGTGAAAAATGAAATCCGAACATCAAGAAGAAATTAAATTATAGAGGTGAAATTTAGACAAAGCATTTGTTTAGATAGCATATGTATTTGATTAAAATTTCAAGGTCATAGGCTAAAATATGCATGGGAACAGTTATTTCAGATATGAAATGATGTTACATTAATAAATTATAAATGTAGTCTCCATGACTTGAATGCAAGCATCCAAATGCACTTGTATTGTATTGTGTTGGTGCTATCGTCATTTTCAGAATGGAGTTCTATGTTTGTTGCACTTGGTCAGTCAAATCAACAGCTGTGTTTACTGTTATGAATGTTGGATTTGTTGTCTAATAGTATCCCATATTCTCACAGACTAAGGCAACATGGACACTATTGACAGGTGGTGAAAAATTATGAAATTTCACTAGACTTCATCTTTCAGTTGTATTAATGCACCTCTTAAATTTCATTTACTTAGTTCCTTCTTGGCATTGAGATTTTAATTTCTGCCAATGTATATTTCTTGAAATTTAAAAATTATTTCCTATTATTTAAAAAATATTTGCATTGTTTTTAAGGCTAATATTTTCAAGACTGATGAATAAATCTCATATTAGCTAATCACTATAAGAATAAGTTTCTTAATTATATATTTAATAGTTTTCAACTTTTCTGATGGACACAAGTCTTAAAGAAATATCCATAGTAAAGCAAGCACACAGAAGGATGGCTAGCATGCTTAAGCCTTCTCCAAGCCCATGTGTGCTCATGTTCAAACTTACGACCACTTCCTATTTAAGCCCAATTATTTTTATTAAATATTTATTACATCATTATCAGGGCTTTTAATTTATTGTCAATTTTATTATTGTTTCTGAATTTGGTGATTGAACCAGCATTATTTCTCGATTAGTTTTATTAAATGATCAAAATATTGAAATTGGCATAAATGATATAATCGATGAACTGAAAAAAGGGGAAAGAAGATTAAATTTTAAATTTATAATTATGTATTTCTATTATAATTTAATGTAATATAAGGTTTTTTTTTTAAATTCTTATTTTTTGTGTACTTCATAGTTGAACCAAAGGTAAGTATTTAAACTTAATTGAAATTTAATATTTGAATCTGATTAATGCATTTTAAAGTTATTAATAAAATAATAAATATATAAATTTTAACTTCAGATACCTTTTCTTGTACTTATATAGTGTAACATACTGAATTTTCTTAAATGGGTATGCTTTATTTTGTTTGTCCTCATAAAACCAAATGGTGGATTACGTACTTGTCGATGGTAGTCGGTGCAAAGAAATTGAAATTTTATACTATTTGCATTCTTATATCTGTTTCATTTTTTTCACTTAAGCTAAATATAATTTTTATCCTGTTACCTCGCAGCTAAAATTCTAATCAAACTGAAGTCCTTACACCATTGGAAAATCAAGCTTGGCTAACTACAAATTTTTTAAATGTTAATCCTGATCCATTCAATTTTATTAATACCTGGAATCGAAAGCCTTTGGGTAAAAATTCACTTTTTATAGCTCTTGTGTTAAAAATTTTTAATTATTTAAAAAAAAATTTTTAATCATTGTTTTATTCTTATTTGATCTTCTTTTTAGATATACCTGGTTTAGACAACAGCATATTAAGGGGATTTTCAAAATCCTTCATCAGTTGCAGATAAAATTTCTTCTGTAGAGGAAAATCTTCCAGACCAAGGAAGTTATACAATATCACCTTCTACTCAAAATGAAAGCTTCATTAGTGAATCTATTTCAAATACTGCATTAAATTCTTCACCTACAGTTAGTGAACATTTCTCTAATTTTAATGATAATCTAAACAATCAGATTCAAAACATGGATGAAGAAAACACAGTAATGTGCTATCTAGTGAAAGTAGATCTGCTAAATCTGCTTTTAATTCAGTGTTATCATCTAATGCATCAGAAAACATGCATTCTGATCATGCGGAAAAGGAGATTGAATCAAAGACTGCAAACACAACTAAAAAGAATTATCACCATCTGAATCATCAATATCGGAAATGATAAGTGTAATTGAAAAATCAAAAAATGATGAAGCTAAAAGTATTAAAATGTCAAAGAAAAATAAGGAATCATCATCTGGAGCAGAAGTTTCTAGTGAAAATATTATTAATCAAGAGAAAAAATCTGAGAATGATGTGCCTGAATTGTCATTACTTTCTAGCAATGAAATGCCTTCAAATAATTCTGTCAGGATTTAATTAAAAATGAATCACTTTCCAATAAAGATACACAAGAAATCTCAGAAGTATCATCAATAACTGACAAGGATACAAAATCAAACTATGAAGAACTTAACCTAACTACAGAAAAGTATGGAATTTTCATTTACCAGCATAAAATGTATTAATATTTTAGATTTATTTTATTGTTTATTTATTTTATCTGAGGTTTATCAATTGTGCTCATAATGTTGAGACAAATACTATTTGTCATTATAAAATATTTATAAAAACTTCGTAAGAAAAATTGTTCTGCTTTGTGTTCAAATATTTAATTTTTTAGTTCCATCTGATTTACCTTCATTTGTAATCTCCTTAAACTAATAAATATTTATTAATTGTTCTAATATTAAGTAATTTTTGTCCTAGTATTTTTTTCTAAAAAAAATACTATTTGATTTCGCTTATTGCAGTTATTCAAAAAGCACTTAAAAAGTACTATAAATAGGAACTTACTTTTTATAATTTTTTGTAAAATTAAAGTAACTCTTTTTTTTTATTTTTAAGGAACTCAGAAGCTCTGAATCAATCACTGAACAAAACAAAGTGGTATGTTATTGTATTCACATTTTTAAAAATAATTGTTTACTTTATAAAGATTTGTTTTTATGAAAAATGTTATAATTTCATTCATTTCATGTCATTTTTAAAAATAATTGTTTACTTTATAAAGATTTGTTTATGAAAAATGTTATAATATAAATTCTATAACTAATTTATATATTTTGTAGCATAAATATTAATAAACTTTATTGATAAAAATTTAATAACCGAATTACTAAGTCTGCCAAAAACATAACTTCTTTCTGTTATATTTTTAAAAATTGTTATTAATCTTTAAAATTATTTACTTTACACATTCTGTTTTATTATCAAAATTAATTAGTATATATACAATTGATGTTAACTGTCTCAATATATTTTGTTAATACAGCTAGTGCTCTTTAATTTGGCTCATTAGGGACCACAACTGTGCTAGATTAGTGATCTTGTTGGATTATATAGTGTCAATGTAGTTTTAAGGGTGATGTCAAAGATAAATCACTCCAGATAAAAATTTAAACAATTAAAATATGTACATATTTAGTGTGTGTGTATGCATATTCTGAACTTGTGTAGATTATATAAATATCTGGCAAAATATTTCATCATTCTATTAACTACAAAAATTAAATTCATACATTAAACATTAGTTTAAGTGAATATTCTTATACTGATAAAAAAAAAAAAAAACACAGCACAAAAGCAAAATTAATAGTAAACAATGATAATAATAAGTTGTGACAAGTTATTCTATAAGAAAGATATTCTAACAAGAAATACACAGGAGCCTGCTGTACTATTTAAAAAAGCATCCTATATTACAATTCTTCCACAATTCAATCTCCTCTTCAAAACCTCATTATGAATTATACATAAATTTATGAGTTCTACAGATTTATAACTGCTTTTAATTAAATAATTTAAGTAAAGCAATATTATTTTAAAAACCGAATTTAGAATCCATAAATATATTTTTTTTTTTTTCCTGTGGTATATTTTTAATTTATTCCAATAATTTACTGCCTGTAATCCACAGTGGTAGGTACTGAACTATTGTAACTTTTTATAAAAAATAATGTGCATCTGCCTACTTGTTTTTTTTATCAAGTTGCTTTTTGTGCTGATTGAGATTTTTAATTAATTTAACATTATCCATAATAAAAGACAATTGTTGATGTCTAAGTAATATTAAAAATAAGCCATATGATAAAAAGGAATACAATAGTGACAGCAATATTGCTGATTACATCACATTGCTAAAAAAACATTTCATTAATGGGTTTTTTAAGTTTTTACTTTGTCTAAATTCTCTTAGAATCAGTCCATTAAATAAATGAATAAACTTGTTGCTTAAAATACGATCCATTGAACCATTCTTTTGGTTATATCATATCATTATCAGTGTAAATCTGGAAACATTATAAATGTTATTAGATCAAGTATCTGTACTTATTGCAATATTTTTATTTGATTAAGCATATGCAATTAAATTAAGGGTTTTATTGCCTACCATTGACTATTATAATAGAAATTAATTCTTCAGGCAATGTAATGGATGCAATTTTTAAATGGTTTTCAAAAGTAAATGATTTTATATCTTTATAATATATATTCTTAATTTATGTTCGCTTAGTTAAAATTGAATTTAACATTTGCAGCAGTTATGATATTAAAAGAACCATCAGATAGCTAAATCTCTTTATTAAATTTTTGTTTAATGTGTTTCCTTTAAGCTGCCTATTAAGATCTCGTGAAAAAAAAAATCTAATAAGCATAGTAAGTAAAAAATAATCAAATAATTTACTGAACTCATATTTTGAATTTAGCATTTGCAATAATATGTGTATAATATGAAAGTATGTGCATTTAGGAAATATTTAAATGTATAATCTTTTTCAAATGTAGCTATGTATGTTTTTTAAAATAAAATTATTTTACTTTTTAATAGGAAACTATTTCTAGTATTAAATCACCCAATAGTGTAATAATAGATTTTGCACAGCCAGTCAGATTTACTCTTTCAGATGGAGTTTCAAAATCTTTAAAGGTAATTTAAATCTATATTTAATTTTCAAAAAAAAAAAAAAAAAAAAAAAAAAATGGAAATAAATTTGATAAAATTTAAATTTTTTGCTATGAGAATTTTTAATACTTCTGAAAATAGTGGTGCTATTCTATTGTATTGATATGTTTTATATGTTACTTTTTATAATGTTTTATTTGAAAATAAAATCAACTTTTTGTCATATAAAAAAAAAAAAAAAACGAACATTATTCATAATATCCCTTATAGTTATAATTGGTGATTTTACTACAAATTATATTGCACTTGCATCATCATTATCATCACTGTTATTTAAGTAGAGCATTAAGCAAAAACTTTTTAATAACAATGTAATAATTTTATTGATTTTTATTGTATTTTGTAATTATACTAAATAAACCCCAAAAATAATTAAACTCCATCATTTTATTGGTCGTAATTTTTAGGATTTTTCCTTCTTTAAATAATGATGTCCATAATCATAAAATTGTTGAATCTAATTGGATACTAATATCTCAATACTGAATCACCTCATTCAAAAACATATCATTTTAGAAGGTCTAAACAGGAGAAAGAAAGGAATGATCACTTTTTTTCTGGTATGCTTTGTGTGTGTGGGAAAAAACTTTTGGTCAAGTCAATTAAACAAAATAACTATTTATGCTTGTTTCTGTCTTATACATTTAATGTCTTTAATTAAGAGCTATTGCAATGTAATGAAGTTTTTAAATTAATATTTACTGCTGATTTACATTATAGTTAAAATCTAATAGAGGAGTATTATCAAAACATCATATTTTATTCAATTTGAGATCTCATATTTATTAAATCTTGATTTATTTTTTTTATCAATTAAAACAAAAAATTGCAAAGCAGCACTCATCTGATTTTTTTTTAGAAAAACAATATAGGAAGTTTAAAAAATTGTTTAAACTAATTATTGTAAATGCAAAAATCATATGTCAGTGTTCTTTCAAATGTAATAATTGCATTAGATAATATTTTAATTTATTTCTCATCATCTTGATGCAGTTTTATATATTACTTAATCAATATTCACTTTTTTTAAACTTTTAAATAAAGTATTTTCTTTGAAAATAAATTTTTGTGTTAAATTTCATCTAGGTTCACAAAGATGTACAATTACATGAGGGAACAGTATTTCCACACACAAGTTGTTACAAGGGTTGCTTCAGAAGCTGCAGCCGCAGCTGCTACATCAGCTGTCATTGCAGTATTTGAAACACAAAGAGAACTACTTAAAGTACTTTTTATCATTATTTTATTTACTTAGTCCGTTTTTAAAAACTAATGTATATCTTTTAGAGTTATAATTTTATTTATTAATAATTTTTTGCAGTCATTTATTATATGTTTATAGTAGATTTATAATAGCTGTAGTAAGATTTAAATAATAAAAGATGCTAATAATATGTATGCTTATGACGGCAAATATAGCAATCATGCGAAACTTTATGTGTATGGTTGAATAAACTACAAACACAGACTTGCTTTCTCTCAAAAGATTGTTATAAAGAATAATTTTAATTTAATATAGATAAAAATAAGTATAATATTTTACAAATTTGATTACTACATTAACAAACTCATGCATTATGTTTTCAATTTTAATTAAAATACTGCAAAAAACTAAAAAAATCATTGAAAAGTGGTATTAAACAATTGCAATTTTTATGAATTGTCCTTGAATTGGAAATGGATATATTATGTTTTGGATTATTCCAAATGCATTTTTTTTCAATTAAATGTCCTTTGAAAATATCCATAATCATTACTTTATGGGGTTTTTTTCTCTACCTTCAAATTCTTTCATAAATGATCAAAATTAATTTAAATTTGGTTATTGTAAGAATGTTTTCAAAATTATAAGATGCATTAAGTGGCCTCAATGGTATAGCTGTATGTCATTTAATTACTGAGAGGAATAATTATTTTGTTCAGTTCATTTGTTTATTTTTAACTTTTTGACTATCAATAAATGTAAGCTTTCTTTGTTATGCGGCTTCACACAATTACACCACAGATGCCTAAATAATTTATTTGAGTATTTTTATCTTAAATTTTCATTTTTTCCCTCCAATTTAAATTATTTTGATTACAATAAATTATATTGATTGTAATACAATGTATTATAACGATTTGATCCTTTGAAAATAAAATGTTAAACCAGAAGTCAATGAAGAATTCTCAAAGAATGGATATCTTTATTATTATTATTTTTTTTTTTTATATGTGGTTTTCTTCTATTATCTTCATCATGTAATTAAACATTACAAAGGATTATAAGATAAGTTTTTAGATAAACCACCTTTCTAATCTTTTAAGTTACATTTGATGAAAAATTTTAATTCATTAAATTTATTTTTACTTAATTAAATCACCTTAATTTATTAAAGTTTCTTGTAGAATACATTTCTTTTGCAGCCATATTTTATTTTTCCAAACAGTTACTTGATTCAAATGGTTTGATTATTTTTAAATGCAAATATATATTTCTGAGTTGTTATATAATAAGTTTAAGAAATGTTAATGTTTTGTCTATGACTTTATTATTTTTATTTTAATTGCCTTTCTTGTATCAAAAAATATGCTTTATTATAAATTGAGAATGTTATATTTTATTTTTAAGATTCTTTTTAATTATTATAATATTATTTTATGTGTGACTAATAAGGCTTTGGATATATTTTCAGAATCAAAATGCAACAAATTATAGCACTCTAACAAGTACTGCTAGTAACAATTCATCCCAACAATCAAAAAGTAACAGTGTTTCATCACATAAATCATCTTCAAATGTTTCTACTGTAATTGAATCAAATCCATCCAAATCGTCTGTTGAGAGTTCTGTAATAGGTGAAGCTAATGATAATCCAAATCCTGTTTCTACAATGAAAGAAAAATCATTCTGAAATTGCAGAAAATAATCATTTGTCTGGAAGTTTTTCTAAATCAAATAAAAATATCTTCCTCCAGTGTGATTACTGAAGATCTCCATGTATCAGAAAGTAAATAACATTTTTAAAAACTTATTAAAATATATTTATTTTATGAGCTTTATTTAAGTCAGCGTAAATATTTTGGTTTGTTGTTTAAAGATAGTTAGTTTTTTACTATTGAGTTGATTTGTAAGTTTGTTAATTTGGATTTATCAAATGTTTAAAGATGTCTGTAAATATATTGTTTTTTTTTTTTTTTTTTTTAAATAGTTTTGTAGGACTGCCTCATTATTTTTAATAAAAGTAATACTGTTAATTTTGCATTAAAAAAAAAAATGTTCTGTTTAATTTATTGATAAATTTATTTTGAATTACTTTTGTTTTATTTGAATTAACAATATCATAAAATTTTAGGATACTTTGCAGTTATTTTTCTATTTCCACTTAGTTCTGCTGTACATCTATAAGTGTTGCAACATTATAAAATTAAAACATTATTACATTAAGCAACATTACAAAATAACTCAACCACTCAATAAAATATAGTTATGACATCCAATGTAAATGTTGGCATGATATGAAGTAAAAAGTTATCTTTTGATTAATCCCTGATAATGTTTTAATAAATAGATTAGAACAATTACTTCTTTTACTCACAATTAAGAACTGCCCTCCCTTTAACCAAAAGTACCATTTTAGTTATACCTTGAAAATAATAGTATTATAAACAGATTATTATTAAATGATTCTTAATATGTAAAATTTCTTACTTTGCAGAATTTTCTAATTATAACATTTCTATTAAATTAATTTATTTTAGCCTACTTTAGTTAAATTAAATTTAAGGTTAATTTTCTATTTTATCATTAATTTATTCTATTTGTATCACCATATTCTATTCTCTTACTTCTGGTTTATTTATTCTCTTTAATTATAATTTTAATGATTCATTGTAACATAAGATCTTTTCTAGAATTATATTTTTTTAATAATTATTTGTAATTAAATAAATGTTAAATTTTATGTTTGCATTGTTACTATTGCAAATATTAAAAAGAATAAAAATTTAATTTTTAATTCGTTTAAATTATATATATATATCAAAGTGTTGTGTGTGTGTGTGTGTCCACCTATGTACAGCCCCAAATTTCATCAAAATTGGCAGAGATACTTTTATCACAAAGTTTAAATCAACTGAAAAAAAAAAAGTTTCGAAATTGGATCAATATTCATGAAAAACTTTCCTATTAAATTCTATGCCAATTTGGCAAATTTTTTTATGATTGACATTATTTTTTATGATGTTGTACTGTTGATAGACAGGCTGAAGTAAAAAAATACACCATAAACAAAACATGCTAACTGTTAAATTGTTACCACCTAAAATTTTGTTTAAAAAAAAGAAAAAAAGTTACATTTTGATTTTACCAGTTAGAATGTCCCAGCCAAATCGCAGTTTAAGGGGACAGAGAAATTTAGAGGCTAATTATCGCCAAATGGAAAATAAGGTGTTTTTGGTTGACAGTGGATCAGCAAGGAGACAGCCAGTCATGCTTTTCCTTTCCCCAATGTCAATAAGTAGTCTTAGATTTCAAAATTTGATAGCCATAGAGGTGAGTTTAAAAGGGAGGAATATAGTATGGAGCAGAAAGAAAATATTCATAAGGTTGATTGCTTCGTTGAACTTTACGTTTGTTTTTGCTGTTAAATTTGTAATACCACTAAGAAAAGAAAACTATTTAATCAAATAATAGAGCTGATGGAAGTGAAAATGTTGCTTTGAACAGACAAAAAAATATAAATAAAAAATAATAAGTCTTATTTTTTTGAAGAGGTGCAATGAGTGCTATTACACATGCAGAGTGTGCTATTATATATATGCATATATATATATATGCAGAGAGAGTTATGCAAAATCATGATCCAGTCTTTAAATTTAAGTTAATATTTATACTGAAAAACAATTTATATACTTTTCTTTCCTGTTTAATTTATAAAGCAATTAATTTACTCTTCTTTGATTTTATTTTTAGTAAAAAGAGCAACTGTTAAGACAATTTATTTTTCATTTTTGAATAAATAAAATTAATTTTTATACTTTAAAGTTAAAACTCCAATATAATTGGTCGTTAATGGTTATAAATAAATTTCCAGACTTTATTGACATATAATTTTACGTATTTAAAGAATGCTTCAAATGAGAAGTATAAAAAGAGAATTTATTTTGAATTGTTTTTAATTGGTTGTTATTCTTATCTATCCAAATATATTTATAGAATAAGTAGATCTTGTTTCATATACCATTTTGGTATTTTAAATTAATACATCAAAAATGAAATTTTTAATTTATGCATCTTGATATTCTAGAGTCAGAAGAATTACAAAAAAGACGTATCAGAAAAATATCTGGTAATCTGTCATCACCATCTCCTGCTAGTTTATCAGAAAACGTAAGTTTACATTTAAAAATTTTCTTTCCAAAAATACATTTTTTAACTTATGGAAACGCATCTTTATTGAATAATTAATTTATGATGATCTAATGAAAAGTGTTATAGAATAATAATAATACCTTTTTATATTTAATTTATTACAGCAAATTATTCGGTATATATTTATTATCTTTATAAGTGATAATATCATATTTACGACAATGATATTCTTAAATAATCATATTTTTATTTTATTTTTATTTGTGAAAGTTTTTAAAAATCTCATCTTTTTTAAAAAACACATTTGAGCCTTTTGTTTGAAAGAAACATAAGCTCAATTATTCATACTTTAAAATATTTAATGTTTTTTTTTTTTTTTTTTTTTTTTTTTTTTGCATTAGAACTGATTAAACATTTTGCCAAATCTAAATAATTTAATAGAACAATGTGTATTGTTGACTGTATTATTTATAATAATAAAAACTTATATCTATCAAAACATCATTAAATCATTTTTTCCTCCAAAATTAGACTTATATCATTTAAAAAAAAATTTAATCTAAAAAATTTTTAAATTATATCTTTTAAATAATGACTCATTTATCTTAACTTATGTAGGAATCTCTTTCATATGCTTCATTTATGAGAAAATTCATCACTTTCCAGTTCAACTATTACTGAATCAGCACTTTCTGATGATTCTTTGCTCAACTTACTTTAGATGTTGTTCGTAAAATTACTCACGAAGAAGAGTTGAGAGCTAGTCATCAGCTAGCACTATTAAAATTTCAAGAACAAACTTTAGTGGAAAATGCAAGAGCTGCTATGACATGGCTTGAATCTTTAAAAAGTAAGCTTCCAATTATTATATGCTTGATGCTAAATGGATGTCTTAATCAAGTACCTTTTATGAAAACAATGAATAAGATGCACAATAAAAAGAAACATTGTTATGTGATTCAGCATTTAGTAACATAAAACTGTATACAAGGATTGGCCTCAACACCTCAGAAGTCATATATGACTCTGACACAAATAAAATGTATTTATAAATATGGTAAATTAAAACTGATCAATGTTTAAAATAAATTATTTCATTTTTATTTCTTGTTATTAAAAAAACATAAAAATAAAAAATTATATGTTCTATTAAACAATTGATTAAGAAAATCTCTAAAAATTAAATTTGCATGGGTGTGCTTTATGAATGGTGTCCATTTTAGCAGTTAAATACCAAAAGTTTGGTTGATGACTTGTTATGACAGTTCATACAAACTCAGTGGAAACTCAGTATTTGTTGGCTCTTTTGAATAATTTTTTATCAAATAAGTAAATGTTTTTTTTCAGTATTATTCCTAAGATGTGGCATCCCTGGAATTGCAATAGACTTTTTTACTTTCCTTCTCAATCATATTTCTTTAAATTTTTCTCTGGTTTTCCAACTTTAATTTTATAAAATAATGTGATGCAATATATTTTTCATCGATATATTCATATATTTTAAAAATTAATTAGTGAAAAATTAAATAAAATGCAACATTTCTATTAATATTAAATAAAGAACAATTATTTTTTATGTAAAAAGTCATTTAAACTGAAATAATCCAAACTTATTTGATTTAAAATGTAAGTCAAGTTTGCAATTAATATATACTTCATAAATTAAACATATTGTAAGTCTTAGCCTATACTAGACCTATGACTGCTTCAAGAAAGGGCCACTTTCAGGTTCATACGAACATTTTAATTTTTATTTACAAGCATTATATATATATGTACAGAACTAAGGGTTAATACAAATTATTATTTACAAAAAAAATTTTAATTAAAGATTTAAATTTTTTACACATGCAGTTCACCCCAAGGACAAAGATTTTTCGAGTTCTCGAATCTATGGCGAATATAGTCCAATCGCTGTATGGCAGACCTTAATTGTCACATGTCTTGATACACTAAACCACAAGAGGCTTACTTTGTAAACAAGTGGAAACCCCTACCTGTTCAGTCACTTTCAGAAAAGAAGAAAAACATTTATTGCCGTCTCGTTGTAGAACTCTCTTTTTTTCTTCTCTAAATCCCCTCTCTTTAATAAAATCCATCGGGGAGGGTAGCTTCCCTCACTTCTCTTTGGAGCAGAGCAGAGGCTAGTGTTTAATTGGAGTACTTAGGGATTACCCTGTACCTCCGAAGAATTTAAGAATCTTAATTATTAATTTTACCAATTTAAAGCTATTGAAAATAGAATAACATTTAAAAGAGCACATGCTCTGTAAAAAATAAAAGGAGAGAAATTACTGTTAGTATTTAAAAAATTTTTTTTAAAAAAAATTTAATAATGCAAAAACAATAGTTTAAAAATATTTAACTTTTAATAAATATATGGAGTAATTTTGAGTTTTAGCCTATGCAGTGCCATTCCTATATAGATAAAGGGAAAGATAGGGCAGAGTCTACACCACATTAACAAGAGAGGTTGTATGCGAGGTAATTTGTGAAAAGCGCTCGTCGAAGGTTGGCGGAATAACATAAAGCGGGCGAAAAAGATTTAAAATGAAAAAAGTAAAATAGTAAATAAAAGTATTCACACGGAAAGAAAAATTATGAACAATAAAAATTTACCCTGGATCGATATGACAGTATCCTGAATCTCTCAGCCCATGGTCTATCACCAATCACGATGCAACAACTTATGCTGTAGTCCATATTCCATCTGTAATTGTTTTGACCTGTAGTATTATAACTATCCACAGTAGTTGCATATAGTATAACCATCCACAACACTGCTTATCTGCTGTCAAATTTGAGTGATAGTTTGTTATTATGTACTGGTTAAAGAATATACATTCCTCTCTCCTGGGAACAGATTGCTACAACTCTCCTTCCCTGAGAGAATTTTCTGTAAAAAAAATTCTATTTCACATATTCACTACAGAGGCAATTTATACAAATACAAAACAAAATAAAAAATGGTTAATAAACCACTTAAACATTGCGTTCCTGTTAACTAAATTAATAAAAAATATTTTCACAAAATTACACTGATAAAAATTTACAAATTTTTTTTTTTTTTTTTTTAATCCCGTATTCTATAATACAAAAAAAGTAAAAATTTTAATATTTTGTATTCTCAGTTTACTTCGGCTAAGAGTCTCGGCATTTTTATGTTTTTTGCCCGACTTGTGAACTATCTTAGGTTGTAATTCTAACGGCCATCGCAAACGTGGATTTGACCTGAAACGTGGCACTAGACCTTAACCATAATAAAGGATTATGGTCGGTCTTAATGGTAAATTTTTGACCATCAAGATAATATTTAAGCTTTTTTAGGCCATAGACCGCTGCAAGACATTCTTGTTCAGAAGTAAAGTATTTCTGTTGGGCATCTGAAAACATTTTACTTGAATACAAGATGGGATGCTCGTTATTTTCGTCATCACGTTGTAATAAAACAATCCCCAAACCAAACGAGCTCGAATCGGTCTGTAGAATAAATTCTTTTTTATGATCAGCGGCGTACAATATAGATTTGCTAGTCAATCAGACCGTTTCTCCAGTAAAGTTTTTTACTGGAGAAACGGTCTGTATTTACATAGTTTTGTATTTGTTTAAATTGCCTCTGTAGTGAATATGTGAAATAGAATTTGGATTTACATAGTTTCTCGCGATTAAATCTACAGAAGCTCCCGTGGCGGCGCGAACTTTATTTATTTATTCATTATTTACGAATCCTTTGTTCATATATGATTCAAATACAATCTCCGCTCTTTCTGCGATCCCTATCTAATTTACAAAATCCGTCGGTTTTTATATTTTTAATTTTTGGCAGTGATACTTTAGAAATGACATTCGTCACAGTCTAACCTTCCCAAGTATTCAAAATTTTATACTCAAGCTTTCCAAAAATATTTATGTAAACCTGAACATATTACGATTACGATTTTCGTAATCTCCCGAAATACGTTTTTACTCTGCGAGAAAACCCTAAACGCCCAAGGGAGATTTTTTATAATTTGCAATGTTCCTGGAGGAAGTGGTTCAGTTGTCATGCGCGTCGTTCTCGTAGCTGTTAGGTTGTGGGTTCGATCCTGACCTGCTCCTTTAGTCATAATTTCTAGCAATGGCTATTCCATCCCTTAATGATTTCTCCTTTTATTTCTTGTTATCAAATTAAATACAAATAATAATTATAATTTTAAAAAAAACCATCTATTTCTAGTATTAACCTTTTATTTTTCGTATAATTATTTACTTCTGGACGGGCCTTATCGCTCACTTTGTTGTATATCATGTTTGTTTACTAATCAATGTTCCTTCATTTAGAAGATAGGAGTTCAAAGCCCCTGCGGTGCCAAGGCACTCCATAAACCCATAACAAGGAATTTGGCATTAAGTGTTAAGTAGAGTGGCAAATATAGACAGCCGAAAGCGTCCTGCGTTCAAAATTTTCCCTACGTCAAATTCCTTTGGGTGAGATAATTTCGATTCTGTTCTTTTTCGGGTTGATCCCTAGACTATTTTCTCGGCGAAACTATCTTAATCTTATCTATTGAAATACTAATTTTATAATAGTTAATATTTTTGTGCATAATTATTTTTTCTTTAATGAAAAAAATGAGAGAAATGTGTATTATACATAATTATTAAAAACAATTAAGAAATAACGCTTGAGACTACCTTAACTGTTGGTTTCGCTCCGGTATCCTGACGTTGTTTGCCTTTCGATTCATCCTAACTGATTCATAATGATCAATTTTTTTTGATTAATTCTATTGGATCAATTATTGTTCCCCACTCATCCAAAAAATGATCTTTTACGTCACGCGACACTCGACTTTTTATTTGATCAATGAGCATTTAAATTCTTTAGACTTTCGAAATCATTAATCTCTAAGCCATCCATCCAGATAACTTCTTAATTCAAAAACCAATTCTTTCCATAAAGCTCCATGTTTTGTTTTTTTTTTTATGTCGAGTAAATTTTATTCTAAAAGTTTCGGATGTCATTTTAAATTGTTCTAACAACACTTTTTTTTACATTTTGGTACACTTACATTCTTTCTTCTGGTTCTTTGATTTAAATCTGGGTTACATCTAACGGCAAAAGGGAAATTAATTTGCGGCACCTAATCATTTTCATCAATTTGTGGCAAACACGCCTGCCGTTCAAAAAAAAGTTAGGTACAAAAAAATATCTGTAGTTTGCGCGTCAAATTTTTTGTATTAAGTGCTTAATTTCGCGTCGGTTTCTAACATTTTTGCTACGCATTGAACCTACACTGGACGCCTCTGTTGCATTTGCTATCCTCAATTTCTCGAACTCAAGTGCTCGTTCGATTTCTTTCTTTCTCTTCCCTATCTTCAAGTTCTTCTAAGATCACATCTAAACGACATTTAGAAAATTCCTCTTCAAAAACTGGGAAATTTTAAATTTTTTTATAAATATCAATCACTTTATCTGTAGGAGAATCTCGAGACCTTAAATCCTCAGCAAGCATAGTCAGATCTACTTTCTTAAATTTTGCTAAGAAAGCCCATTTTCAAAATTGGGGAAAATGCAATTTACACAAAATAAACAAAGCTAATTTACAATTTTGATGCAAGATACACACAATTTTATCAGTAATTTTAAACAATCAATTTTTAAACAATTTTACCATTACTTTTCAAGTACTTATGCATTTAAACAAAAATGTACACACACAACACTAATGAATTGATTTTAAATTACAATTATCATGAATATACAATTTTTTTAAACAACTAAATACACTCTTAGCCTCAATGAAGTATGAACGCCTTCTTTAACGCCTTTTCGCGAAAACACGTGCTTAAACTTATCTCATTATATAACAATTACTATTTTCGCAGATAAAAAAAAAAAATTATTCACAATCAATCTTGCACAAACACAATGATACAATAAATAAGAACTTAATCATGCATTAAAAATTAATTTTAGATTCTAGTTATTAAGAATCTTTTAAATGTTATTATTTTAAAATTTGAAAATCAAAACTTTTTCAAAAACAAAACGATCTTTGCCTCTGAAATAAAAAAATAAAACACATGGGATCAGAATTATTTCTACTGGGAGGGAGCACTTTTCCAAGCGGAGCTGTCCCTTTGGTTCTATTATTTCAGAGAACTTGAAGAATTTTTTTTTTTTTATAGAGCTAGGTCGGTTCACTCAACAATTGCAAGTTGATTTCACTCTCATTCTTGCAGTAGGTTCCATTCGATGATTACATGTCCGGCTTAGAAAGGTTTTCAGATTCTCTTGATGGATAGTTCAGTTTCCACTTTTCCAAGCTGGTCACTTTTCTAGTTCGTTGACTAAAATATGAGTCAAGACACAGGACCAGAAAATTTCTTGAGAAAAGTTCTGCTATCAGGTAATGATACGCACTGCTACACGGTTATCACACGGCGTGATACATGAAACCACAAGGGGTCACTTTGTAAACAGGTGGAAACTCTGGCCTGTTCAGTCACTTTAAGAAAAAAAAGAAAGCCAACATTCATTGTCGACCTGTCGCAGAATTCTCTTTCTTCTCTAAAAAACATCCCTTTAAGAAAAGAGAGGAGGGGGATTAGCTTCCCTCACTTCTCTTTGGAGTAGACACTTTCTCAGCTCATGGTCTATCAACAATCATGATGCAACAACTCATGGGGTAGTCCATATTCCATCTGTAATTGTTACGACCTGTCTCTCAGACAATAGCTAATTTCATGATATATAACATCGAATATCTGCTATCAAATTTGACAGGTTATTCTCATTAGTGCAAAACACTAATTATATGTAATATAACTATTCATAACATAGCTTATTTGCTGTCAGATTTGAGTGATAAGTTGTTATTATGTACTTGTTTAAGAATATGCATTCCTCTTTACTAGGAAAAGGAATGCTTCAACTCTTCCTGTGGGAAAAAATGTTACAATATATTTGCAGATAAAATATTTTTCCATTGTAATAATTTTGTATTTTAGTATATTACAATTAATATGTAAAATTTATTTTTTGTAAATATATGGCATATTTATAGGAAATTCATGCAATTCAGTCCGAGTCCTTTGCAGTAAGTTGTAAATTTTGTTTGAAAAATAAATACTTCAATTATTTATTCGTGCATTAGTGGTTTTTTAATACTGTTCATGTTATGCTCATTCCTGTTAAATATATAAATATTTGTGCTATGTAATTTTAAAATTCCCTACCTTGTTATTCACATTTAACACATAAAAGGAAAATTAATGAAATGCATTAATAATATTTCAAAATGTACTAAAGTTTGTTTTGATAATTTGAAATATATAAATATGCACACTTACTCTTAGGAATTGAAGCTAAGAAGGCTGTTTTAATTAACATGAAACGTACTGTACACACAGAATTCATGCAAATTATTAAAATTTTGGAAAATAGCAAAAATTAGATGTATGCATTGGGAAGGTCATTTAGAGTATAAAAAAAGAAGATAACAAACACATTTCCAAAATTATTGAAGTAATTTAAGCAAATTACAAGTGGAGTAGTATACTAAATGGCTGAATAGAAATAAAGCATGCCATCATTTGAGTCCAGGTTCAATATGATTGAACCTGGATTGCAGAATAAGCAGCTTGATGGTACTGGATACTATCGCATACTATTCACAATCTCATCCGATATATTTCTCAGATAACAGTAGTGACATTTTAAGAACTGATTTACTTACTTTATCTTTTGACATTCATGAGTGCAGTTTTTAATTGAATACTGTTTGCCCTCAAGTGAAAAATTTCATTACGTTTCATATTGAACTTCTTTTCTGATCTGTACTCTGCAGATTTGTAATTAATTGAAATTTTGTTGAATGTGTGACAAGATAGCTGTTTTATCTACCCATACCATATGCATAAAATAATAACCTGTAAATAGGTATTGAATTGCCATCCGATCTATTTGATTTCCTGCTGGATTGAATGAAAGTTATATGATTGTGCATGTAACAAAGATTAATTTCAGAATTTTCTTTATTAGTCAGATTTTATCTATTTTGGTCATTTACATCAATTATTTTACCATAAATTTATTTCTTATAACTTGTACCTTTTTCTTATAGTTTACAAAACACATTAGTATAGGTGACTTTTGTGAAATTCTTATATATTACATTTTTAATATTAATTTATTATTGATTTTCATCATTTTAATTGTCTAATACTATTAATTGGTTTTAAACATTGTATTAAAAATTTAGGTCACATCACTTTAATCTAATCTTTAATTTTTTTGTAGGAATTTTCGTGAAAAAGGTGCAAATAAAAAAGCATCTTTCATTAAGAAAAAACAAAAGGACATTGTTTTAAGATTACGTCAGGAGCGAGCACAACTTCGATGCATGCAAGAAGCATATAGAAGCATCTGTGATAAACACCATACCTTAGTAACAGATAAAAAGAAACTTTTAAATGAATCTATTTTTGTACCACCTCAAACTTCTAAAAGTATGTTCATGATTCATATATTTTTTTATATCCATTATTTTTGCATTAATAATTTGTTCTCGTTTTAAAATCACTTCATTATTTAATTAGCCAAATTATATAACAAAAAGTACAACTTTCTATTTTCTGTTTAAAAGTTTTCTCCAAAAAAAAAAAAAAAAATTATATATATAGAAACGACATTTCGTTTGAAGATGTATATATATATATATATATATATATATATCATATATTCAGATATTTACTTTAAAAATATGTGGAATATATAGAGTTTTTATTTCAAAGACATCAAAACACATAAGATAAACTACATTTTAAATACTATTTAATCTAATAAAATTCTGCTGTATTTCATATATAAATTATGAATAGCATGTGATGAATTTTTTTTTAATACTCAGGACAAATAGTTGATTTCTGATAGAATTCTATTTGTCTTATAATTATAATTTCTCTGAAATAAGTTTTAGAACTTTTTAATTCAGGATTTGTTTAATTTTCTTTTTAATTTCTTAAATTACATAATATTTAATTTAAAATAAGAAAGGAATAAAGTTTTATAATAACTGATGAAGCTAGAGTAACCTGATAGGTAGCATGTTGAGTTTCTGAATGCTAAAAGTGCTTTTTTGAAACTTGATGACAATATTAAGCTGAAAGCTTCAATATCTATTCCAGGATTAGACAGAATTAATCAAACATGTCATCCTTAAGAATGTTTATTTAAAATAATAGTACTATCATTTTAGTGCAATGCACGCATTTTCATCCCTTCTGATGGATACTAAGTAATGCTAAATATGTTATTTTACAAAAACCATTCTAAGGCAAATAAGTAATTAAGCAAATATATAAGTACAGACATGTTAAATTAAAAGAAATAGCCTTTTTATCAAGGCTTGCCTTTTTTTTTTACTACAGAATATTTTCTAAAAATTAAATAATTGCTTCATCCATTTTTTTATATAGAAATTAAAAAATGTGTAGTATATTTTTTGGACTTTTATAAATTGTAAAATTAATAAAAAAAAAAAAAGTGTCAGTTGTATAATTCATGATATTTTAAATTAAAGGTTGCCTGTCTATGATATCTCATAATAAAATATTTGACTTTTATAAAAAACAGTAAAATTATTGTAATTAAGAATTTGTAACATTTAAGTATTGATTATTATTACAAATCTGTATTTGTTTTTTATTATTGGAAATATACTCAAATTTTGTTTTTCAAAGTATTAATCCTTACTTTTACAAATATTTTTCAATATAAAAAAATTTTACATGATCTAATATAATTCAATCTATTTTTTTTTTGGAAAAAGATGCATCTCTTAGTTCTAAAGCTTCCTCTCAACAAAAGACAAAAAATTATGTAAAGCAGAAATCTGATTCATCGTCAACTTCTACTGTTCTTACAGAAGAGGAAATACGAAAATCTGTAAGCACTGATTTGTTTTTGTAATTTCAAACTTATTTCTTCCTTTTTTTAAAACCAACTAATCAAATTTGACTTTACATAGGTGGAAGAGGAAGTACCTGAAGAAATATTAGAAATAAAAAATGAAGCCAGCCACTCTTCTCAGGGTATTTTTCCAACATTCTAAATTTTTGATAAATGATTGTAATATTCTCACCCTTATGCTTTTACAATAACCTTTACTTTCAGGTATAGTATTTAATATTCAGGGGTGGAAAATCTGTGCCAAAATTCATGTGTTGCTGCATTCTTACATTATTACAAAAATAGGATTTTTTTCTTTTTATTTAGCTAATAAATTTGAATGAGCCTTTCCAGCTTTCACTTAAGATCGTTAATGGGGGAGGGGGGATAAGAATTAACCAACTAGTTCTGCTTTTATGACGTTTTCGCTGGCGATAGGATTTATTGGTTATGTCAACGAATATGTCATAGGGCGAAATTTTTTTTTTTTTTTTAATAATTAGACCATATCGCGGCGCCATCTATAGTTATTTATAGGAACAAATAGGATAAATAATTTGTTTGTGAACATAGAACTACAAACTATTTCAAATAAATGTATTAAATTTAAATTAATTTCAAAATTTATTAATATTTTACATTTTTAAATTATTCACCACCATGCATAATTTATTTTAATTTCTAAAAGTTGCTGAATTTTTCTCCACAACTAATATGTTTTATTTGTCGCTGTTTTTATTTATTATCATGTTAAATATTCAAATTTTAAATTAATTTTATTTTTAATAATCATTTACAAATTAGCTGTAATTTGTCATTTGAAGGATTAAAGCAATTCTTTATTTCTCTTTTATTATTCGAACTGCATTTCATAAGCAAATTTTTCTTCCACAGAAATTCTATCACTATGTTATATCTAGAGATAATCAAATTCTGAAAAATAAGATTTGTTAAATATTATTTAAAAATAGATTTATAACATTTATCCATTATTTATATATACATAATTATTGTTCATTTTCTTTAATGATTGTTTTTGTTTTTTGTGCTACATTTTGTGTTGTTTTAAAAATTGGGTACATATAATTTCAGATTTAATTTTAAAATTAAAAATACTATTTTTGTATATACAAATAGAAATAATTTATAGTAAACATAAAAGCATTTTTTTTTTTTTTTCTTACTCAATCAAAACTCATATATCATTAAACACTTTTTAAATTTTTAGTGAATGTTTTATTTCTTTCTACCATTTATTTAAAATAATTTGTATTTCAATTAAATTACATATTCAATTTAAAAATAGCATGCCAAAATAAAATTTAAAAAATTATTACACCTTCTCTATTACATAATTTAATAGTCATATTTTATATGAAATCCATTAAAAATTGGTACAATATTTCTATTAAAAATATTCATTGCCAAGAATTCCAGAATATATGAAATTTCAAGGACAAAAAAAAAATTGTTAGTCTTTAAACATATACTAGTATATAAAGTATTAATAAATACATAAATTACTGAAATGTATCCAATTAAATAACGGATGTATTTAGTAATATGCATTAAATAAAAAATAATTTTATTATCTATACATTAAATAAAAAATAATTTTTAACATTCGATTCAAATTCTATTTTTCTTCTTGAAATTAGTGTATGCATCAATAAATAAGTTTCATATTAAATTTCGAATATCGTACAAAATGATTGAGTTCAATTTAATTTCGGTACGAATCATGCGATTTTATTTATCAATCATACGATTGCTAATAATATAAAATTAATTAGTATATACCTTGAAGTCTAAAGAAGAACTATTAATCTAAAAATATACTGCCGTGAAACCTGCTACATAAATCTGAATACTGAAATCTGCTACAAAATGCAATTTGCTCTGCTACGAAAATCATTTTTTGATTTTTCACCCCTGAATATTTATTACTTCTTTTATTACCATTCACCCAAAGTTTATTTTTTATTTTCTTACCTTTTTAATGTAATATGCTTCATTATTCTGTGCACTTGCAATTACATAGGAAGTATTTTCTAAATGACAATATATCTAAGTTGTTTGTTTATAATTTTTTTTTTCTTTGGTAAATAAATTAATATTTTTAGGAAAATTTTTATAACTCCTATAATTCAGAATAAAAGAGATTTTCTTATTCTCTGTAGAAAATTTTAATAAATATTCTAATAAGAATCAAAAACATTAAAAGTATATTATATTGTCGTGCAAATGACAAATAACTTATGTAAAATATGACAATAACTTATTTTGATAGCAAATCAGGTTCAAGACTTGATAAGCCTATTGCTAAATGTTCTCTTTTTTTTTTTGTCATTTTTGTGGAAGGGGTCATTCATTTATTAAAATTGTTCAAAATATGTAATAAAATTAGTACATTACGATTGTGACTCGTATGCTTTTATAGGTTCTATACTTGAGCTATTAAGTTCTGAACCAGTTATTTCATCACAACCATCTTATGATAAATTGCAAGAAGCTGCATCTCTTCCACAACTGAAGCAAGGACATAGTCAATCCAGTCTTTCTCTTCATTCAAATAATTCTATAGAATCAGCTCTTCAAGGGTTAAAAAAAACTTGAAGCTAGTAAAAGGTATTTATTAATTAATATTTTAGTAAGGATTTTACTAACATTATTTAAACTACTTGAATTTCTAATTTAAAATTTTTATTTAAAGGCATCTTACCAAAAGAGAACAACGTATTCTCCAAAGACGCAAGCACGTTGAAAAAATTCTTCAGTGGCAGATGAAATTAGATAGTGAGGAATTAGCAGTGAGAGAACTTGAACAGAAAGCTGTGGAATTAGTTGATACTAGCAAAAAGAAAACAAAGTATTATATATCTACATCTCCATCAGCAATTCAAGATGGTATGTAAACTTTTCTTCTTATTATTAAATATAATTAAATTTTTAACTATGTTGAATCTGCTGGATTTTGTATAAATTTTATTATTATTTATTTTTATTATGTTTGTTTTATGGGTTTTAATAGTTTTATTAAAATTATTTTTTAGAAAAAGAAAACACTCCATCAAATGGTATCCCTGAATACTCCATTAATCCTTCTGATAGCATAAAAGCTAGTGCATCTTCTGATGATATATCCTCAAAGAAAATTTCTTCTGAGGAAGTGCCAGAATCAGTACCCAGTGATTCTGTACCAGAAGAAAACATTGTAACTGCTACATCTGGGGAAAGTGTGGAAGAAGAATTTTCTAAGAAAAGGAGTAATGGGCAAGAATCACCCAGCACTATGTCCTCTAGGTATTATATATTTCGCAACCCAAAAAATTCATTTGTTTATTATATTTATTTCATAAACTTTATATAGATATTCAAATTAAATATATAATACTTTTGATGGTATGGGCTTTTAAAATTAATTTTGCTGAATATTATTTATAAACTAAGTTATACAGAAATATTAAATCATGATTATTTTTGACCAACAATAACTACATATATGTGTACTGTCTTTTAAAAATTTACCTATTGAATGATTATGGTTGAAAAAAGAAATACGTAAATAAGGTTATTTATTTATTTTTTTACTCTTATTGAATGTATCAGAATTGTAACTAAAGAAGAATATTTAAAGAACTGTCTGAATAAAATGATAAATTACATGAATTCATCATCTATCTTATATCAGCAAATTAGAATATTTTTTCCAGCATAAAATATAAAATATAAGTAGAAATTATAACAATCATAATGGATGCATATTATAAATAGTATATATTTTCTGAGAAGCTTATTGAAGTTTTTCAACTATGCTTGACATTTCTTTTTTGTAATTGAAATAGAAGAGGAAGAAAAAAATGTATGTATATTATTTTTTTTGATAGCAACATAAGTAATGTTTTGAAAATTGCTTTTCTACAACTTTGTTAATTTAATTTAATTGTATTATTTATCTTTTAATTACAGTTCAATTCAAGAAATGGATCAAAACCAAAGTACAGAATCATCAATTAAAACTACTGAAGAAGCTGCTGAGAGTTCTAATACTAAAGTAATAGTTACTAATGGAAGATCTCATAGTCCCAAGTAAACATTTTTCTTTAAAATGCTCATTTATATTTGATTGCTTTTATATATATATTTCACAACCAAAAATTCAGTTGTTTATTTTATTTATTCCATAAACTTAATATAGATATTTAAATTAAATGCCAGTAAAAAGTGCAAAAAGAATTAAATTTATCATTTTGTCTTAAATTTTTTAAAAATATTTATTTAAAAATTAAAGAAGCATTGCATATTGGTTAAAATGGAGATAGATAATGTGTATTTAAAATTACTAGTATATAGAAATCTAGAAAAAGCTTTTCTGTAGCAAATGCTGTTTAGAAGTATATATTTTTTAATGACTCAAATAAAGTATATACTGAACAAATATAGTTTCTTAGAAAAACCATTGTAAACTTTGAATGTCATGGCCAGGATTTGTTGTAATTTAGCATTACAGCTTATATTGAATCAATATATGTTTTTAGCAAAAAAAAAAAAAAAAAAAATCAGATTAATTGCATCAGTTAGTTTTACTTCATATAATTAACTATAAATTAAGAAAAAAAAAATATATATAGGAAAATTTTATAGCGTATATTTTATTGAGCTACATTATTGTCTATTTAATTTCCATATAGATATTTTTAGACATTAGTTTTTATTATTATTATTTTTTCCTTTTCTAGATCTTCAACCACTAACAAATCTTCTAGTTCTGATATATATTCTGAATCATTTGAATCAACTGCCAGTCAAAAAGGTTCATCACCCTCAATATCTTTAGTTGCTATAAGAACAAGCATTCCATCAGGCAGTGGCAGAAAAGAAAAAGGTATAAGCATTAAATCCCCTCTTGCACCTCGAAACTTTAGACGACATGATTCCAGTGGTTCTGATGATTCTTATACCATTTCACATTCAGGTAAGCATATTTTAAATTCATAGTTTTTTTAATATTATAGTTTATTTTTGTTTTATAAATTTTAGTTTTCTGAGGCAAAAGTCAATTAAAACATTAATTTTTTATAAAAATAATTTCTTTGTTGACAGAACCTATCCATAAGAACTAATATCATTATTATGTCTATATTCATTTTTAAAATCTTATAAATAGCTGGGAATTATATAGAAATATGGAAAGCTTAAATATAATGTTAGGAGAGCAAGAGTGATGAATATACAATTTTTGCTGCACTGTCAGCATGATTTCTTTCTTATTTTCCCATTTCAACCACTTTCGTAATCATATTTTCCCATTTCAACCACTTTCGTAATCATATTTTCCCATTTCAACCACTTTCTTAATCATATTTACACATATCCGTTATGCAACAGAAAAAAATTTAAAATTATATTATAATTTTGACTATCCTGTGGGAGAAAAATTATAATAAATTACAGAATAAAATCAATTTCCATATCACTTCTTTTAAAGACCCTTCTAAAAAAATGCACTTCCCTTTAAAATTAAATACTGTGACATATTATTATTTTGTATTTTTCCCCATTTAGTTATGTATTAATGTCAACAAACTTTTTTCAATCTTTTTATTTTTTTAGAAATTTTGAAGGAAAAAAATGAGATTTGAACTTTCCTTAACAAAGCATAAATATGCTATGCAAAAATGTAATTTTATTTTTTTTCTCCCTAAAATAAAGAAAGCAATTTATATGCATTTATAAATTTTACATAATTAAATCAAATTCACTGAGTATTTTAGTTAAAGAAATTATTATCTTTATCTTTCTTAATTATCTAATACTTATTCAATTATAAGCTACTAATTATGATTTCTCATCTCTTAAGCTGCCATATCTTAAAGCTGTGTATTGTGCTTTGCTCTTTTACGCTACCATTCCTAATCTCCTTGCTTATCTATTTTAATTTTTTCAATTACTGAATTCAAAACTTTTATATGATATATAATATAAGAATAAAGATAAGTACCTTTTTCTTTGGAAAATGAAAAGATATTCAGGCACATATGAAAAGGTTGTTGATTTATAAAAGTGCAGAAACAATAAAATTTAGAGATAAAATTTGAAACACCAAATTTGAATGTTTAAACTGAAATTCATTCAATCTACTTTAAGAACAAGCATAATCTTCTGGTGCAATTTCTTATCACCCTTTCATTTTCTAACTGTAGATATATATTAATTGAAACTTGTACTAAGTATATACTTGTAATTAATATAAAATTACTGCAAATACTTTTTAATTAAAAGTTATAGTTTTTCTATAAGTTGTGTAGATAAATTAATTTATGGAAAGTTCTGATTCTATATTCAAAATGTATTTGCCACACATGCATGCTAAAATTTTATCTGTATTTTATGCAAATAAAACTAAAACTTAAAATTTTGAATTATTCAATTCCGAATAAAATAAATGTTACAAAATTTCACAACTCATAATCTTTGTGATAGATGATCTAGATCAGGGGTGTCCAAACTTTCCAGCCTCAGGGCCATACTGTTTACTCCAGTAAGTATCAAGGGCCAAAACCGTTTCAATTTTTCTGCAATTATCTATAATTTCTAGTGTTTTAATGGGCTTTTTTATCCTACTTATTACAGCAACAATAAGCTATTCGCTGTCGCAGGCCGGATTGATAACACTGACGGGCCGGATTTGGCCCGCGGGCCGTAGTTTGGAGACCCCTGATCTAGATAGATGAAAATTTCAATCAGTCTCGCTTTTTGAAGTGACATATGTGTAAAAATTAATTTGTGCTGAACTTCCAAAAATAAATGATGAAAAATTGTTTGCAGCAGCTGTCTGCACTGAGCAATTCCCAATTTTTCTAATGTATTATATGATCTACAGTAAAGTGTGGTATTTTTCTTAAAAGGCCTTTTATTACATAATAACTGTTCCCTTGAAGAAACAAATTATCCAACATTGGTTTAGGATCAAATTTTGGGCTTTTATCATTATGTAGAAGTTTAATATAAAGTGAAAGGAATTCATGATTTACAAATCATTCATCTTATCCATCATTGCCTATATTTTGTTAAGGAGAAATTATTTTCTGTAAGCACATAGTTATATTCTTATAATTTAATAAAATCACCTTAGTTATATCTTTGAACCTTAAAAGATAAAAAAATTCTATTTATTACATTAAACAGTAATGTATGCAGATGAATGTAATTTGAAATCTTTATTAGTAATTTTACAATGTATACAGTTTCACCCTTTCAAATTACCTCCCAAGTTTGAATTACTTTGAGTAATTTAATAATTTCTGTAATTTTTAGAAACTGCATCTGATCAAAGTGATATTGAGGTTCGAATTCATGCTCTGGCTGAAGAACTTAGGAGACGCAAATATGAAGCTGAAAAATTAAAAAGGGAACAAAAAAGGAAATATAGAGAACATCTAAAAGGAACTGAATTATCACTTAAGAAGCAAGTTGAGGTAAGCTATTTGTTTCATTTTGGAAAAAGCTCTTCTTTTTTATTTATTTATGTTCTCTTTTAATTTTGAATTTGTACTTGTTTAGGCATATACACAGTATATAGATCAAGTTAAATCTGATCTAGAACAGATAGAAACTATGTCATCCCAATCAGGGGATATTTCTTCTGTTAAACCCCAGATAAAATGGCCTCGCCTAGAACGTGTGATTGATTCTCGACACATTAGAAAGAAAACACCATTGTCACCTGAAGCTCTGACTCCTGAAGTAAGATTGTTTTCTATTGTTCAAAAAAAAGAGCATAGAGATAAAAAAAAAAATTTCTTTTACCCACATTTTAGAAAAAAATATTTTTATGGAACATTATCATTTTTCTTAGCGTGAAAGAAAATTTTAGATAATTTTGAACATCACTGTATTAACTTGATATATTTATAATATTTTGAGGAATATTCCTTTTTCAGCAAAAAAGATCAATAATGTTAATAAATTTGTTTAAAAAAATTGCAATAATCATCTGTTCAATTTTTTTTTTTTATTTGTTTCCATTATTTTATTTTTATGTTTGTTGCATTTATTTTGCATATATAGGGATATATATAAGAATATTTATTTATAAAAATTGAAACACCATGTAGGAATTAGTAAGAACGTCAAAATTAGTAAAAATGTACAGGAATACAAAATATGGTATGGTATGCTGATATCAAAAATCTATATCTGAGCACAGTGCTCTGTGATCAATCGTATGAGTTATATTTAATAAAGGCTTTTAAAGACACTAATAAGCTTTGTCATTTTAAACATTATAAGATGTCAAGCTAAATTTGAACATTGATAGATCGCCAGCCTTTTAGAAGGAGGATTTTGATATTAAGATGTTTTGATATGTATGGAACATAAACCCATGATTGTGATTGTTGAATCAGTGAATGGATGACAATATGAAACCTTAAAGGGAACTTCAAAATATGGCAAAACCAGCAGATGACTGTAGAGCACTGTTGTTCTTTCTGCGTTTTTGCATGCTGTGCTACATTTTTTTCAGTTGTTTGTTAGTATCTGTGGCATCTACATACTTTCCTTCTTTAAGGTCACTTTGAACTGAGTTATCACTGCTTCATGTTATAATGGCAATTGACCATAGTGTGTACATTTATACCAAATGAAGTTCTTAAATAAGTTTCAATTTGATTAGAATTATATTGATGCCACTATGTACAGATAGCTTTATGATGGTATGGGGCACTATTGAGGATATATTGTGATCAGTTGTTACAAACTAAAGGTATTCTTATCAGCAATCTGGTTATAAAAATTTAGATGGTATCTTCCCTTCACCAAATTCCTATGCTGGACAAAAAACAAGACAATGTCCAACATATGTCATCTGGAATATGCAAGCTTTTTTTTTTTTTTTTTTTTTAGAACTTCAGATTCTGCTATTCTTTAGTCTACCCATTTGTTCTAGATATGGCCAATTAAACATTTTCGAATCTGATCGATTATGAATTAAGAAATAAGCAGCCATTATCTCAGGACCATATTATATATCTTTAATTCCATTCCACAAATTGTAAAAACTCTTTCTTTTCCTAAATGTTGATTTTATATTGGTAACAAACTTGAATTGGTCTGAAATTGTAATTATTTTTACTATGATTTATATGAGAAATTTTTATCAATTCCATCATGGTGCTACAGTTTTTTGACTGTCTATATGCATGTATGTATGTATCTATCGATGATGTATGATTTGTTTCTGTTATAAATTTTTACAGAAGAAAACCTTTGATAATACAAGTAGCAGCCCTGATTCTGTTGATAACACCATTGATTTATCCCATAAAAGAGGTAAACTTATATTATAGAACATCTTTTTAAATAAATTGAAACTACTTTTTCTCTTTGTTAACTTAAAGAATTAGTTATTTTTTTAAATGAAATTTATTTTTATATTTCTTATTATATAGTTATTTACATAGTAGCACTTATAAAATTGTATGTTGTAAGTTGCAAATAAATTGTTATTTCCAGAATAGCATGCATAACTGTTACAATATTTTAAAAAAAAAAATCTTGTGTTCTTAAATTTTATTTTAAACTTAATCAGTGCTTTTAAAGCTATTTGCTTGTTTGAATTTATGTTATTTATTCGCTAAAAAAAATTTGCACAATTTGATATAAAATTATTTTAAAAAAGATGTTGTTTATTTTCAGTTAAGGTTTATTCTTTTATAAATAATATTTATATGAGCTGATTTGTATTATAAAATACATAGGTAAAGATGATTTTTCTTTTTTTCAAATAAGGTCAAATAAGTTTAATTTTTCTATTCTGTATAAAGCTTATATTTATAAATTTTTGTTCAGCAAACATATTTTTTCATTTTACTTTCTATACTTTTATATTTAAAAAATAATAATATATTCTTCTCTAAGTGAGAAATTTTGTATGAACTGTTAGCCTAAATTTTATTTCTGTACATTATGATAATTTTTGTTATAAAATCAGCTAATTTATTTTTAATGTTTTATTGTTATTTGCAGGCAAACCTTTCATCAAAAAGCTGTTCCCAGATTCAAAAGAAAAATTAAAACATGAAATAGGTCTATCTAAAGAAATATCATTGAAAGCAGTTGTACCTGAAACAATATTTGAGAAAGTTTCTGAAAATATATCTTCATTAGAAAATAGTGAGCAAAATTTATCTACAGTTACTGAAAATTTAGATATTTTGATGAAAACTTCGCCTGTAAAGAAATCTTCTTTGAATGGAAATAAATCCTTTTCAGAATCAAAGGAATCTGAAATTGAAGAAGAATCTTATGAATCTAACTCTTCTGTAATTACTGTTGATTCCAAATCAGAACTAAGTAAAACACATACTGATGAATCAAATTCAAAATTTACCTATCAATCTGATTCGTTTCTAATTAATTCATCCACATCAAAAGCTAATCACGAACATGGTCAGGAACTTGATAATTTAAAAAGTTCTTCTGCCCTAGATGTTGTCCCACCATTGATGAGACCTTAAATACCAGAAATTCTGCAGAAGACTCTGAAGAAACTCTTCAAGATTCTTTCAAGAGCCATACTACTGACCAAATTGCTACCAATGATAGTATTCTATCTTCTGAAGTTGAATATGTATCTGAATCATTATCAAATACAAATGCTGGGTCTGTAAAAGATGAATTAGAAAGTGGGAGTTTTGAGTACGAAAACTCAGATGCTGATTCAACATCATCTCCCAGAAAGTTATTGGATAAAACTTTCAATGTGGAGAGTGATTCGAAAACTAATTTATCTCCAGTGGATGATAGTACTTTAACTGAAACAAAATCATTTAATCAAAGAGAACAACAAGAATTATCTAAGAAATCAATTGAATCTGTCCACATTGTTACTACTAATGACAAAAAATCATTAAAAGAAGGATTAAAATCTCAAACATTTGTTGTTAATGTTGTGAATTATATCCATTCCTCAATACTTGATGATGCAATTCGAACTATGCTCAATTTATCAAAAAAATGTTCCAATACCTCTAAATATAAGAATTTATCTCACAGTCTTACAGTTAAGCAACTGAATGAGGAAAGTGTGGAAATATTAGTCAATGATCTTTTGAATAGTCATATAAATGAAGCGATTTCTTTTGTCTTTAACATATCCAATAGTTATAAAAAGTTCCAAAATGGATTTATGAAATCTTCTTCATTAACAGAAAACTATGGAGAACATGAATTGACTTCTACTTGCAGTGACTTTTCAATAAATGCAATTGATTTCGATACTCAAAATTATGAAAACAACGAGTTGAAAAATGCTCATTCTGCAACAACTTTAAATGATTATAATATTTTCAAAAAGCAAGCTGATTGGTTCGAAGATGGCTTTGTTTCAGCACAATGGGATGCTCAACAATTAGAACAGCAATTGCTTCTTCAGCAATATCCTTATTATTATCGAAAAATTCCTAACAAACCTCCTCCTCCTTATACACCACCTACTGTCTTAAGCATAAATTATCCACTTCCAATAAAAAAAGAAAAAATTGTTGAACAAGCTGATCCTATAAAATTTGTTACTAAACATATTGGGCTTATTATTGATAATATAGCAGAGGTTTTAATAAGTGGAAAGAAAATGGACAGATGATTAATGAAATAACAGAAATGGATTTCAGTTCTGTGGTGAAACATTTAAACCTCACTCTTCCTTGTCAACTGACTTTTCTTGATTTAATATTTGACTTAACAAAAGAAACAGCTTTGGATATCTTCAGGTAATTTTTACTTTTATTGTATTTAAATCATGAGTATTTAATAAAGATTATCATGGATAAAAATTTATCTGATATTTTTAGATAATAATATATCTTTAAATGTGTAAAATAATTTATAAAATTATATGTATTAATCAATGAATTAAAAATATATATTCTTAAATTGTTATTGACTTTCTAACTGTGAGATCTGTTTCAAGGATATACAACATAATTTTTAACTTAGACAGAAATATTTTATTTTTATCAAGAGACCAGTCCATTTTGTTGTTTTAATTTAAATACATAGGGCCTGATAATGAGCTGTTCCATACCACAGGTTTCTGATTCCGGCAGTGCCATGGATGTTTGTAGGGGTTCAGAATCCACTTTAAACCATAGATCAAATCTAATATGACTTTTTAAAGCGTTGGGCATAAGGTTGACAATCCTACCCCATAAAAAGAAAAACATCTCATGTTTCGGAATCTGCCAGTAAGCAGAAAGTCTTTACCTTGTTTGTTTGTGCCATTGAAGAAAAAAAGAATATAAATGCATATAATAATTTTAGATTCTCATTGTACATGTTGTAGTTTAAAGTTTCATTTTTTTATGTTGCTACATAAAGATTACTAACAAACCCTTTATACCTAATATACTTCTTATGTCTTCCATAAAACTGTTATTTTATCTTAGAATTTTGAAACCATTGCTTATATTTCAGATAGATACACCAAGTTCTCTATTAAATACATTTGCTTGTTATTTCTACAGATGATGTTATAAATACTTCCCTTGAAATTTAATTAAATGACCTTTAGTTATGAATTTCTAATTTAAATTAATATTTTTAAAAAATAAAATATATAGTTAAATTAATATAAGATTTGAAGCAAATTCTTAGATAATGTTGATAAGAAAATCAATATTATGAGGATGTTTCTATTATCTAAAAATGTTTTGGGGGTATAATTTCAGCATTTTTGTGAAATATTAGAATAAAAAGTATCGTGCAAAAAAAAATATTAATAGTTATTTTAAGTGTTAAAAATTGTTTTTAATACTTAAATATTAAGAAATGTAAATATACTTTATTATTCAGAAATGCACCAGTGCTTTAAATTATTATTATTTCTTAGAAGTATTTTCAAATATTGCATATTTGCGAATAAGTAAGGTTTTAAACTTGTATGATTATTTTCTCATATAGTTGATTTCCCACAATCTGGAAAGAAAAACTGTCATTAACTGTGAAAAAATATCTGAAGTATATATATATACTTCAGATATTTTAATTACTTTAATTAATTTGTATGAGAAAAAATACTAATATTCAAATGTTGGTTGCTTTAGCTATTAGTTTTAAATCCTTTTAAATATTTTTGAATTCAATATTTTCATTGCCTTCAAAGCCTATATAATTAAAACTGCTTACTTTTATTTGCATTCTATTAGTTAAATCAATGAATTTTCATTTGAAATTTTTATTTACACTAAGAAATAAAAGCATTTTGTCATATAGAGCATAAATGTTAAATTTATTGTAACAAAATTTTAAATGGAAAAATTATGATATTAGCTAATTATTTAAATAAAGCATTTTTATGTGACATATTTGGAATACATATTTTATACAACATTTAGTGTATTTTGTACTATAGTAAAATAACAATTAAGTAGTATGACATTTCTTCTAATTATACTATTTAAATTTTAAGTACTACAGAAGTATAATATGCTTTTTTTTTTTTTTTCATTCAGTGAAACTGAAGAAAATCCAGCACCATGGTTAAGACCAAGAAAACTTACCCCAAAACCCAAATTTCCCACTGATAAAAATCAACTTATATCTTCTGTACAAAAGAAGGTTGAGCAAGCTTTAAAAATCGCACCAACTGAATCATCCACTGAGCAAAACAGAAAAAGGCCAACTTGGGGCCACCATGAAGTTAGGCAGAAAGAAAAGAGATTTTGTAGATACTATTCTCATTAGTGAAATCAAAGAAGAGGAGCCTGATTGGGTATATTATGATCAGGATGAAGCGACTGTTAAATTCCAGATAGCTGATTCAATATTTGATCTTCTTGTTGATGATACTGCCAACCTGATAAAAGATCTCAGTGACAAGAAATATTGGTCAGTTGAGTTTTTAAAACTTTTATAAATCTCTTTTTAAAAATTGCTTTTAATTAGAATTAGATTATGCTATTTTTGTTTCAAAGCTATCCTAAACTTAAAAAATAGTCCAACTCAATGTGACTCTTGAGTTCAAACTATTATGCCTGGAGTATAATTCTCCTCTTTTAACTATTGCTTGTATTAATAAAAAATGAACTTCAGATAACATTCAAATGCTACGAAAAGACTCGTAATGCTATGGGATATCCCACATTTTCTTCCTGGGAACTGTTACTTTTTATTCTCTTTTTATTTTTCTAGTACTAATTGTACTTCATTTTTTTCTTATCATCGTTCCTCTGTTAAAATATTATGGTCTATTTCATCTTCTGCTTTATCCATTTCTTTCATTCTCAGATCCACCCATCTTATTCATTTTCTTTTAATTGCCGAAAACTTTTGTGCAACAATTCCTTTCTTTTAAAATTTAATTTCTGATCCACCATAGGCAATGAAATAAAAAATTTCGAGTTGTAGAGCAGCTTTTATGTCTTAATCTTCATTTCTTTTTTTCTCTAGTATTGGATAAATTGAGGTAAAGCAGCATCAGCGAGCATAGATTTCAAAGCACCTACTCAAATCAAATCAAACATTCAAATGTAGATATGAAATGCATATTTCTTGTTTCTGTATGAAATTTATGTCATAATAATATGTCAAGTTAGCAGCTCTTGTTTGCTGGATAGGATATTCAATGGGAATAGCATTTTTAGTAATCCTCTACATTGTCGATTTCATTATTTTGGCTGCTCATCAATTTTTTTTTTTTTACTTGATGAGTATTAACTCCTTGAGTACAAATTTATTTTAAGAAATTGTGTTTTGCATGGATTTATTTTGCTGATGTGCAAAATGATATTAAAAGCAATAGATTGTGAGAATTCATTTGTTTGAGCGATATGATATACATAGTTGTTTCTTTTAAAAGTTTAAATTTACATCTTCTACTATAATATCCCAAAAATCTTCATTCAGGGCTTCTTTCAAAACATCTTTTAGGTTTATCACTAGTCTATGCAGACATATATCGTTTACATTGGCAAGATGTTCATTTTCTTTCTAAATACAGTCCCCTGGCAATTCTTCACTAGAACATTCTTCTCAATTAACATCTGGTGCAGCTTTGAAATCTTACTAATATTTCACTATCATCATCACTTTCTAGTTCGCTGTTATCTTTGGAAATGATGACTAAGTGAATTACACGATGAAAATTTCAAAGTCTCCTCTTTATTATCACTTTCGAAAAATATATTATTTATTTATGATATTTTGGGGCAGTTAATCACAAAGTCCACTGAAGCTGTGGAAGAAATATCCTCTTGAAACTCTTGCTATGAACAATAATGTATATATTTAATTTTGTCCTAGTTTGAATGATGAATTAGACTTAGATTTAGGCAGAACAAATGCATGACGAAACTCAATCGTCGAATGTATTCAAGGGGTTCTATTAATTTATTTTGTTCTAAAAAATTTTTTATTATTATAATTTTGTATTAATTTTATCACAATTACTTGAGTTTCAGATTATTAGTTCTTTCAATAATTTAAAAATGTCAGTATAAGAACAAGATTCTATGATTAATTTTTACTTCAATGCCTATCACATTTTATATTTATTGTAAACTTCAAAATCTTAAGAGTACACATTTTTTAATGAGAAAAAAAAATTATTATTATTAAAAAAATTTTTCATATTATCTTATTAATTTTTTCATAAATGCACATGGCATGTTCAAATGTGTTAAAAATTTTAACAACTGTGGATCTATGAAATTTAGATGAGGGATACTATAATAATAAAAATAAATAAAAGGATTAAATATATTTTGTAATGTTAAAATAAAATATTGAATTTTTTCCTCTTAAATTTCAGGTGATTTGTCATTCCAGACATCTCGTAATTTCTAGAACTGTAATAGAAAAAGAAAGAAGTAAAAATACAACAAACATGACATGCTCAATCAATATAATGAAATATAAATAGAAAACTTGCATTTGTGCATAAGCTTAACATCACACTACATCTATTTTTTTAATGTTTTAAAAGTATTTCGTGAATTAAAAGCAATTTAGTTGTTGTATAATTTCTTAAGCCAGTTAAATTTCACTCTTGTACAGTAAACTTAAATATTATGCATAAAATATACATCACTTTTTTTTTAAATCTTGGTTTAAATATGTTTAATTTTTTTCTTGTATATGTTGTATATTTTATGAAAATTTATGGAATGTTTTACCATAGCATATTGTGTGGGACCAATAAAATATTTGTCAAAAAAAAACCCACAAACTTTGTGGTAATGGTTTTTAATTTATTATCCAATTATAGCTTGCATATATAATGTACACAGTATTTTTTTTTAAGTGTTAATCACAGCATAGATAAGAAACTTTTACCTGGGAGTATCTAATTTTTTAAAAAACTTTTGTTCATTTCATAAGTTATATAAAATCCTTAATTTATACGTAGCAAATAATCCTATTAATTGTCATGTATTTTAATATGCAGGAAAGCAGTTTTGATTCATTATTTTTAAAATGTCATATAATTTTGTGCATTTTTTTTTTTTTTGTCATACAATTTTAAGAATACAGTTGTGCCATGAAATGTTGCATTTTTGGCTTGGCAACTAACTCCATGAAGCATGGAATATTTTGCATTATATTATTAAATTTAAATATATAATGAAAATTTGTCTAAACTTTTATATTGTATAGATTTGAAATCTACACTGTCACAGAAATAATCACATAAGTCTGTATTAAACATTTTATTTTCATAATCCATACAGAGATTGAGTCCCATATTTACAAATATAAAAAAAAAAGTATATTTCAAAAGAAAGACTAGTAAATCAGACTATAGTATACATGCCCAATAAATAAAATTTTTAAAGTCTTTTTATTTTGTAACTTTTGTTTTACATTAAATCTTGGTCCCAAACATAAAAAAACTGCATCTCTAATAAAATTTAGTTAAAATCAATAGGATAATTTTAAAAATATTAAAAATTAATAGATAGTGTAAATGCTAAATTGTGAGTGATTATCTCACAGAAAGAAATAAAATAAATATGACCACAAATGATCAATTCAAAAGATTTTTCATGACAGAAACATGAATAACTAGATTAACAAATAACCCATCATAAATACGACACAGGTGATGGTCAGTGAAAAATAAAAAGAACGAAAATAATGTTCAACTAAGTACAATAAAGACTAGATAGAATCTCTTCTTTGAAATTTTAAAAATTTCATGAAACTAAATCTGTCCCTTCCCTTTTCAAGTCTCTGGTTTATTACAGGTTGCTTTTGAGAACACAAAACTGTGCCATTGGTTAGATTTTGAAAAGGTGTCTTTTTCAATTTCTGATCTCTATTGTTATTTTTTCTGTCGGTACAAATATTGTCATTACAATTTTCACAAGTGTGATTTTTTCTATGTGGAAACTGTTTAGAAGCTATACTTTTGGTTATGCTTCTTTCAGTATAGGAAACGCGTTTTGCGATGCAACGACTAGTAGGTATTGGATTTCTTGGCTCAATAGTAGGATTTGAAGCACTGCGTTGAACTTTACTGCGTTTTCGATTTTTCTTTTTGCCTGCAAAGAAAAAAAATATATATATATATATATATACATTTTATGCAAATAATTAACTTTTGTTTTCCAACTGAAAAATCGAATAAATAGCTTTTGTTTTCTAAAAAAAAACTCACAATTTATTTATAAGAATCAAAAAGTTAGAAATTTATTTTTATCAAGAACATGAACTAATCGGAATTAATTTAAAGATATCCTTTATTTGAATGATATAATTGTTTGTAGCAATAATTAAGAAAGTGTATTCCTATTTGTTCCAATTAGGTTAAAAATTTGTTTAGTGCTATAAGTTTTTTAAATGAAAAATTTTAACACTGACCACAAGCTAGAAGACAATATTTGTCCTTAAGTAAATTAAAAAAAAAAACCTTTAAAAGCAAAGTTAAGAACTAAGAATAGTTTTGTTAAATAAAAATGAAGTTAAAATTATTTTACCTTTAAAATAGGCTCTAGGAATGCCGGTGAAGGTTCGACTATTAATAATTCTTCTCCTAAAATTAATTTAGTTAATATTAATACATTAAAAGTAGAACACATTAATGTAGTAACATACAGAAAAAGTATAAAATCAGACAAATTGCATAAGAATCGATTACATATTAACTTTTAATTAAATAGTAAATCAAAATAACAAGAAGAAATTATACACAGTAATTATAATTTCAATCATATTTATGAGCAAGTTTAATATGGAACCGATTGTCAATGTCAAAATAAAATATTTCAAATGTTACTGAATATTCCTTGGAAATTTTCTATCCCTCACAAAATTTTATTTCAATGTAAAAATTATAATAAATTAATGCTGATTAGTGATTTAATAACAATGTTAAAGTGATAGCAGTAAAAAAAACTTTTAATAAAATATTAAATACTGTAATAATTTAATGTTGCAAATAACTTTTATAAATAAAATAAATACTTCTTATAAACACATTTTAGTTTAGAGCCTTAAAAAAACTGTTAAATATAAATTTTTATGAAATTATCTAAAATAATTTTTAAAATATTTTAAAATTTCTCTAGTACTTGAATATATATTTGACACAGTTGTTAATAAAATATAGTAATTTGCCGATTATTTTTTTTAGCAATATTGTTTTCAAACTACTAAATATTGACTAATAAAGAATATTTTCTAAATATATTAAACTATAAATTTGATTATGAAGTATAATTTTTAAAAAATAATTCACTTAAATATTTCAAATTTTTACATTTTTCAATAAAGCAATTGATTTCAATATTTCAAAAGCAGTAATATGATTACTCTGTTAAATTACTGTTACATATTAAGAAAAAGGGACAGGAATTTTCAGCTTGAGATTATTACAATAATATTAAAGTTTTTTAGTTTACGGCCATAATATTTTGAAATTGAGTGAAAAGTTCAGAAAATTTTATACTGTGCTTCAGATCACTAAAACAGGACTTACAGGAAGACTTAAAAGAAATTATTTCTCTAATTCTTTGAAATAAAATATCTAATACTATGTCAACCATTTTATATAAATATATGCACAGAAATAATAACTGAAAACCTTACCCATGGATATTTGGCTCCTTTTTGTGAGGAACTTTGAAAATGACAGCATGAAATGTTAAGAATTGACATAATTTAACCTAATTGATTTTAAATTAAATATTCTTATTTGCATTACAAGCCTTAAAATTTAATAAGTTATGTTTATTACATGTATCTAGTTAAGTAAATCACTTTTAATAAAATTAAGCCTACCACTTAGAACCCTTATACAATTGAACTAGCTTCAGCAACAATATTCATATCACTCCTTACTTTTGATAAAGAATTTAAATCCTGTCCTACAAATAAATGTAGTTTACGGATATATAGAACTATCTTTATGGGTATATTTTAAATATTAATAAGCAATATAAAAATGGCTTATAAAAATAAGCCATGCATGTTTAAATAAGAGAAGAGAAAAAAATCCTTTTTTTTTTTAAAACTGTTTTAATAAACCTTACTGCAAAATTTTATCCAGATACATAGCATCATAATAAAATGAATTTTTAACTTATTTATTGTATTGTTTATTAGCATTTAGCAAATTTTAGCATATGTATACAAAAATCCAATTCTTGCAGAAAACAAATATAACCTGATAGGTTAAATAAATTTTAAATTATACAAATTATGTTTACATTAAATTGTGTATACAGACAATATAAGATATCTTCTACAAAAAAATAAATTGATCTTAAATTGTTAAATATAAATAAACATAGCAAAATAAAAACTTCCTGCTAAATGATTACTTTCATTGTTAATGACTCATATTAAATATATCAATTATTAAATATATAGTACAACCAACAAACAAGTCACACAAATTTAAAAAACACTAATGGTCATAAAATTTTATTATTATCTCAAATCAAAATTGATCATTTATTTTGCTATCAACCACGGTTGAAGATGAACTTTTTATTCTTTTAAGTAGTAATTTTTATATATTGTAACATTTAATGCAAATATATAAATGTCTTTGAATAAAACCCATCAAATACAATTTTTTTGGAGTCACAAAATTTAGTATTTCTTATCCTACTAAAAACCCAATAGGTTAGAAAAAATTTTTGTGAAAAAAAAATTGCATTGTTTGTATATACCTGCATTCAATGCCTCCTCACTTGCAGATCTTTTTTTCACTTTTCTTGCCACAGGTGGTGCAATGGAATCAGCAGAGCTCCTCCTCTTAGAAATGCGAGGAGTAGCCACTTGGACTTCTCTGTTGATTTCAGGCATCTGACCAGCAGATGAAGAGATACGACGTACGCACAATGACATAACGGTGATCATAATAATAGCCTCAATTACCATGAGGCATACATGAGTTTCAACCATTTTTCTAAACATTGAAGACCTTTCACTTAATAAGAATTCCACGGTGCCAGTAAGATTAGAGACTTGTAATTGTAAAGTATTAAGAATATCTTGCTGTTTTAAATCCCTTTCAGCAGCTTTTTTAGCAGTATCATTCAAGGTTCCAATTGTACGATTAAAGGCTTGTTGCATTTCTTCCATTTGACGTCGATATCGCTGACTCAATTCTTGTAAATACTGGCTACTAAGTGACATGTTGAGTTCAAGAGATTTTATACGATTGCTCATCCGCATGAAAACCGATTCTTTCTGGCCAGTTGATCCACTTGATACTGTAACTGGTTCTAGTTTCCCCTGCATTTCACTATGCATATCTGATGGTTTATCTTCATTTTTAACACCAGAAGGTAAATCACTTGGAAGTACCATCTCGGAGAAAGCAACATCTTCAAAAGTTACAGAAGATGGATCCAACAAGAATTCTCTCATTTGTTCTTCATCAGCATCAGAGAAAACTTCACTAATTGTTGATGAATCAGTTATGCTAATGTCAATAGGTATAGTTTCTGTAGCAATATTATCAACTTTTAAATTCATATCTTCTTGCAAGGAAATAGTAGGTTTCTGAGGCAATTCAATAACTATTTCAGCAGAAGGGAGAGGAATTTCACCAGATTCCACAGAAGTTAATACTTGCTTGCTATCATTAAATGCAACTGTGTCTAATGTCTGTTGTGTATGTGTAGGTTGAATGGATGGCTCTAACTGAATTCCATTAGTAACTGATGAAATCATACTAGTATCACTTGGTAATGTTTTAGTGGCATTGATCATTAAACTTTTACTTAAAGAATTTATTGTAGAATGTGAGACATTAACCAATAATTTTTTCAGAGGTGAATCATTCTCCAGTGGAACTACCATTATTTGGGGAGGAGGGCTTTTGGTTGGGGATGGAATTAAAGAATCGCTTAAAGAAGAATCTTTCTTTCTGTGAGCAGATGATTCATGGGCAAACACAAGAGGATGCTCTTTAAGCCAGTCACAGAGGCTCTGAAAAACTACTGGTCCAAAAGCAGCTTGGAAGAATCGGCAATGCGGCTGAGCTGAAGAATAGTAACGAATGCGAGAAGAAGCACACTGATCACAGCGATGCAAAAGACGAAAAAGTGATTTATGCATTGAACTAGGTGCTATAGAAAAATTATATAGAGTAGGAAGATTATCCTTTCTGACAGTTAATGAAACGTCTTCACAATTTTCTGAAGCATTGTCAACCATGCTATAAAAAATAATATATTTTTAAAAATTCATATATGGATAATTCAAAAAGTGTTAAACTCATTATCTCTTCTAGACATTTTTTAATTACATTTTATAAATATTCATAATAAAAATATTTTTAAAATATATTCAAGTAATTTTTTTAATAAAAAATTCAAGCAAAACAGAAAATTCCAACTTCAAGATAAAGACATCTTAATTAAAAAAATTTAAAAAATAAAACACTAAAAAAAATAATAAGTTAAACCCCTCATTATATAAATCCCTTCGTAATGATAATAATAAATATATTATATATCAAAATATTCATTACAAATTTAAATTAATTCTTAATTAGAAATACATACCTGCACAATTTAGTTTTGGAAACATTTTGCTGCTCTGGAATTGTCTCATTATTTTGTCCATCTACATAAAAAAAAAAAGAAATTACATTTTAAACAAAAATTCTGATTTCAAAAATTAATTGAAATAAGCGTGTTATTGTTGCACATTTACCTTCTAAGGTCTGGTGCTGACCTAATGCCTGTGCAGCTTTTTTCATAATGTTCATCACCGCATCAGTAGCACTACCAAATATATTAGTTGATTTTTTATCTTCTAATGAAATATCTAAAAATAAAAAAAAAGAAAATCATTCTTTTACAATTATAAAGAATAAGAGTTTCTGAAATAAATGTTAACATATACTAGTGTTATAAGGAAAGAGAAATTGTACAATCAAATATTACTACTATTTAGAATTTTCAAAAAATAAATACAATTAGCATAGATATTAATATGCAAGGATGTTAGAAATTATTCACACTTTGCTTGTAGAAGTCAATCAATTTTTTATAAAAGCAAAAATATATTACATTACATCTTTCACAATGAAAATTGACTTGATTTTCATAAATTTTCAGTGGTGAATTTTTACAGTGTAACAATTTATATGATTAATAAAAATAACTTATATTAGAATTATTGAACTATATTAAAAATGATTCTTTTTACATCAGTTATTAAGCATCCCATTGTTAATTGTTAAATCCCTTTCCTAAAAGTGTTCAAGTATTAGAAATTCCATAAAATAAAGAAATTTATATTATTTATAAATTATTATTGCTAGAAACTAATTAATAAATTCATTATGCAAATATTTCATTTTTTTATGTATCCAATCAAAAATATTTACTAAAAACAAATATACTACTGGATTCCTAAAATTCTTTAAATTAATAAAAATTACAAAAAAAAAATTAAATAATATTTCATCAAAAGCCTACCTAATCTGTCAAGATCATCTTCAGAAATCTCCGGATGACTAGATAATGTCTCCATTTCTTCATATTCATCAACCATGGATGTTCCAAATATTCGAACTACACTTAATGGACAATAATGTTCTTTTCCATAATGGCTCAACAACTCAATCTATTAATTAATTGTATCATTATATATCATTTATACATTTTTGCAAATACATTATAATTAATACTCTTACATTTATTGTATATTATATATAGAAAATACTTTACTGAACTGTATAAAACTTTCTATTTTAATAACTATTACAATTTTTATTCATTAGTCAATAAATGTTTAATTATTTTTAAATCCATAACTAATAAGGTTTATTTAGAAAATAAAACATTTGGATTATAAAAATTTATGGGGAAAGAATTCGTAAAATTCATAGAATAATTTGAAAATTCACATCTGAATATTTTATGATTATTTATATTCATTCAATTAAAATTCAAAAGAACCAATATACTTGATTTAGATGCAATTAAAACAACTTTATAATAATAGATATAAAGAGGTGCCAAGTTTCAGTAAAATTCAGGACATCAGCAAATATAACATTCTTATTAGATAAACAAAAGTTTATATATACATACACACTAAACTGTAATTTTTGCCAAAATCCAGTAATTATTATTAAAAACAATTATAATACTTGGTACCTCTGGAAAGTAAGTTAATTTACCTTGATGAATTTCCCAAAACCTTCTTGCTTTAACTCAAAACTTTGTAAAACTCTTTGTTCAGCAGCATTAAAAACGCCAAGGAGGACCCAATCTCGAGTAGGAAAGTTATCACTTGAATAGACAGCAAATTCTTTTGGACAAGAGGAGAACAGCTCAAAATTAGCTAATTCAATCTAAAAATTAAAATTGTAATAAGTTAACAAGGCTGTAAAGAAAATTCTTTTTTTTTTTTTTTTTAAATATTCTACATGTTAATACTTAGAAATAATTTTTAAAAAACAATAATAAATTGACAATTTAGTCAAGTGAAATACTGTAAGGTCACATTTTATGCAATTTTGAAATTGATTGCTTTGTATTTCATTCAAATATTGGGCAAATTTGTATATATAGACTTATTTAGGAAGCTTGTGTAAAGATAATTTAAAAAACTGTGGTACACTCAAATTTGCACCATTTATTCTATTGACATATTAATAGTCCAATCATCATTTCCAAAAAATGTAACTATCTGTACTGTGTAGTATTTAAATCATTTAAATACTTATAATAATTACAATTAATTTTTAATAATCATTATATACACTTCAAAAACTACATAAATTTATGATTATTTCAATAAAAGACAAAATATTTAATCATTAAACAGATATTTTAAATAAAAAAAATTAATATTTATTATTTTATAGATTTTTTTTTTTTTTTTTTTTTTTTTTAGGTCTTACCGATGCAAGGAAAGGATCATACTTTTGTCTGATATTTTTAAGAGTGAGCTTTAACAATTCAAAGATTCCTCTTGGGATGGAATATATTTATGTTCTATATGATCCACGAAGAGCAAGTTTTTATAATTCCGAGATTCACCCAATTTAACATATTCTTAAGATATACACGATATTTACTTACATATACTCCCTTTAAGTAACAAGTTGTGGAACTATGTTTGGATATTGATAATTCTAATTTTGATCTTGATGCTAAGTACCTATTATGCAGGGGTGGAAAACCAAAAATAATTTTTGTAGCAGGGCAAATTGCATTTTTGTAGCAGCTTTCAGTGGTTTCATAGCAGAGCAACTTACATTTTTGTAGTAGCTTTCTTTCTCTGTGTTTCGTAGCAGTATATTTTTACATTAGCAGTTCTTCAGATTTTAAAGCATATACTAATTTTATATTATTTAGCAACCGTATGATTGATATGAAATAAAATCACATGATTTATACTGCAATTGAATTAAACTCAATCATTTTGTATGATACTCGAAATTAAATATGAAGCTAATTTATTGATGTATATACAAGAAGAAAATTAGAATTAGAATCAAATGAATTGGACACATTTCATCACATCCGTTATTGAATTGGACACATTTTAGTAATGGATGTATTTATTAATATTTTTTGTATTTTATAACTGCTAACATTTTTCTTAATCCTTCTGGCAACTTCGAATAGCTTGGAATTCTTAGTAACGAATATTTTTAATGGAAATATTATACCAATTTTTATTGGATTCCATATAAAAATTAAGATTTTAAAATTATTTAATAGAAAAAATATATATTATTTTTTTTCTCTGAATTTTGTTTTGGCATGCTATTTTTTCATTAAATATGTTATTTAATTATAATACGAATTATTTTAATTTATTTAATATTAAATAGTAGTAAGAAATAAAAGATTCATTTAAAATTTAAATGATATACGAGTTTTGAATAAGTAAGAAAAAAATGTTTATATATTTACAATAAGTTATTTCGATTTGTATAATCAGCATAAGTTATTTGTATAAGCATTCATAAACATAAATATGTTTTTAATGTTTTTAAATATTTATTAATATATTTTTTAAAAATATTAATAAAATTTGGATTTAATTTAAATTTAATACATTTATTTGAAACAGTTATTATAGAAATATTTAGTAGTATATGTTCACAAGCAAATTATTTATCCTATTTGTTCCTATAAAGAATAATAGATGGCGTCACAATACTGCTTCAAATTATTTAAAAAGGATTTTTGCCTTATGACAAATGTTGTTGACTAATAAATCCTATCGCCCGGCCCAGATTTTCCTATAGGCTAACTAGGCTTCAGCCTAGGATCCCAAGATCAAGAGGGGCCTACATTCAAATTGTTAGCAAAATTAGAATTACACTATTCTAAAAACAGTAAACACTGAATCGAAAATAAGGCGAAATTCTACACATAGGACTAATAAACAAACATGTATTGAGAATAAATATCCAAATAAGTGTTCGACTTTTAATTATTTATTATCTGTGCCACATTTTTTATAAAGATTAGTACTAATTACAACATGTTTCATTTAACATATTGATAATATATCACAGTAATGATATATTTTATTATCTCTCATGTAATTTACAAACTTAAAAACGGGAGGTGAACGGGCCTCATAAGTGGAATAGCCTATGGCCTCTTTTCATCTAAATCCGGCCCCTGCCTATCGCCAATAAAAATGTGGTAAAAACAGAACTCTTATTACTTTGTTTAATTCATACTCCCTCTAATAACGATCTTAGAAGATAAGCTATAGTAGACTATTTTTTGGGGGAGGGGGGTTTGGCAAATCAAATTAAAGGAAATATCTCATTTTTGGAGCAGAAATGCGAAATTTGCCGTTTTTGTAGCAGAACGTAGCAAGGAAGAGTTTGGGGCAATTGGCACAGATTTTCCACCCTTGTATAATGTCAGAAAAGAAAGAGCTACACATAATGTAAATGAAGTTTGTGAAAATCCATTGCCTTTAACAAAAGATCCATTGTATACAGTTTTTTTCTGATTATGGATTTTGAACCACTTCACAAATGGTGTAGATAATAATAAGATAGCAATAAACTACAATACTTTTCAACAAAATAAAATGAATTAGGCTTGAAAACATGTTCGGTTTAAGCTTTTATATGAATTTTTTTCAAACTTTTGAAAACATTTATTAAGTAACCGTTTTTTTTTTCTTTAATTTCTGCATATTTTTATTGGTTTTAGGATAATTTTAACTGCCTAATTCGGTTTTATATTTTACAAAATTATAGAACATATCCCTAATTTTTGGGGGTAAATAAAGTCTTTTTTTGAGTGTGAATTTTTATATGCCCTTTTCCGTAAAATGTATTCACCACATAAAAAAGGTATCTTAGAGTATAAAAGAACTTGAACATTGTATAAATGAAGTTTATCATACTTAAGTTTAGCCATTAAAATCAATAAGGAGGGCAAAATACAGCAGAAAAATACATCTCTAGATTTGCATAAGTAAATAATTTCTTATACCAACACTATAATGTTTATGCAAATTCTATTATATACCATTAACTATGTAGTTTTATAAACATTTCAACTTACCTGTGAAGCCTGCACCGTCTCACATAATTCAATGACAAACCATATTTTTGCTTTGCATGGATTTAGCATGTATTCATCAACTAATTCATTTAAAATGCGACTTGCTCCATCAGCCTCAGCATTGGAAGCAACAATTTTGGCACCGCATTCAAATGAAGAATAGTTACGCCGACGTTTTTGACTAGAAATTTTCTTCCCAGGAGGTGAAGGAGATGGCATCTTTTGACCTACAATAAAAGTTTCATAAACACTTTTGTATAATACTGAACTATCTTTATATAAAATATATTAATTCTACATAACATTTATTTTGTAACTTAAAATTCTAATATGAAACATTCTGAGAACAATAAAATAAACATAGTTTAAAACAAAATATTAAAATTTAAATAATTTGAATACAAAGTTTCATATCTGATTTACTGAAAACATAAATAAAAATTTCACATTTTAGATATGCTTAGACAGAAAGATATACTTGTATCATTATACAATTCTCTTGTGAATATCTGAAATCATTAAACAATATGTTAAGCAATTTGTTCATTACAACACACTGACTGCACAGAAAAATATTAACATTATATCATTAGGATTAAATTAAAATTTCTTTGAAATAAAGCACAATTTAATCTTGGAATATAAGAAAACCCTATATAAGTAAAATACAAAAATTAATGGTAATGCATTTTTAGATTTTTTGTTAAATGCATGAAAAACCATCCAAAAAATATAATTATTAATTCATGCTCTACAGAACATTAACATCCAAAGTATGAATAAATGAACAACAAACTTTTTCATAGTTACTTAAAAATTTATTATTTTGAATGAGTTAAAATAAAATAAAATAAAAAATGATGCAAAATTTATACAGCCAAAATTTTTTTTAATAACTATATATTTTTGTTTATATAATCATATTGAATTTTTTTGTGATGGAATTAATATAGAATTTTGCTACATGAAAAAATCTATATATGTTTTTAAAAATATTATCCAGGTAATTAGAGCTATTCCTATCTATACCTATATCCTTTCTTTAAAAATTGTTTACTTTTTTTTTTTCAATTACCAAGAAAGTTCCTCAATAAATAATTCCTTGGGTTGTTTACAAATTCGGCTATACCTAAAAATTATGTAGGATTCAATTTAACTTGTTGGTTTTTTTAAGGATGGATTGCTTTTAAAAACAGAAATTTAAAACTCCCAACTTTTAATTAGTAAATATGTAAGTAAAATAAACAGCAAAAGATGCATGGATCATTAGCAAATATATGGCTCAAAAAAATTACAACAAGATAATCTAAAAAAAAAAGAAGAAAAAAAGAAAAGCTTACCAATTAAGTTTCTTTATATTTATTTACATACATGAAAGTTTTATATAAACTTCAAAATTAAAATTTATTATTTATAAAAACATCATGTTTACCTCCTTTCTGTTGTTCAGCAAGCATCATTTTTTTCCACTCATCAAAAGATGGCATTCCGTCATAATGGGGTTGCTGATGAATATTTTCTTCTAATCCATGCTTCCTTAATTCAAAATTTAATGGAATTTGATGAGGGAGTTTCATTGCCTCTTTTTTAGCATCTACCTGTGGTGGTTCAGAAGAAACTGAATTTGGTGTAGATTCCACAGGTTTTGGAACTTTCTCTAGTGGCCTATTAATTACACTTGGTTCGATATTAGGAGCAGCTTGTGAAGGTTTAATAAGTTCAGGTTCAATTATAGTTGGCATTGAAGTAAATCTGAAATTATTAATTAGAAATTTATTAGTATATTTCAAATAAAAAAAGAAATGATTAAATGAAAATGGAATTTGTTCATTTAACCACAAGAAAGGAATAATTTGTTTTACTTACTAAATACTTACTTCACTCTAAATATATTCAATTTAAATTAGAAAATGTTCATTTTGTTATATTATTAAAAATTTATAATGAACACAGCTTTTTCCAAAATAAAAATTTATTTGATACATCAATACTCTGAATAATCTTCATTCATAATGTTTTAGGTTCCATTGACAAATTATATTGCATTTATTATTTTAATTCTCTGACTTTACAATTAAACCAAAAATCAATTTATGTATATCAATATTATTGGCAATTAGAACTAGTGCAAAAATACTTTTTCAGAATCTTTTTTTTATAAACAGAATTGCAAGAATAGAGTAAAAATTTCTGAAATAAGTGTTCCTTAATATTTTTTAAATATCTACATCATACAAATTAAAAAAAATGTTAAAATACAATAGAATAAAATTTTAATAATTAAATTAAATTATATATTTCACTGAACAATCGCATATAGGAAGACAACTTTTTTTTTTTTTTTTTTTAAGAAACTAGAAATTTGTACAATTATTTTATAATGGAAGATCAAACACATTACAACAGTTATACGCCCGATAAGATATTTTAATATTTATACATTTTTGGCATTAATTATTGAAAATTAAGTTTTTAAAATATAAATTTAAAAAAAAAAAAAAAGAAAAACAAGAGGATCAAAATTATAAATATATATCTAAAGATATAACTTTTAATTTATTACACATTATAGTTACACTAGAGAAGAAAAATGAAACATACTTCATTAAAAAACATAATTTGTATAAAATCCTGAAATTAAGATAAAAATTTTGATTTTATTTTCATAAATCAATTCTAATAATCTAGATTAAATAACATTTGTCTAATAAATCTTGGTAGTTTTGATATATTTATAAATTAAAACAAACACTGAAATTTTGTTACTATGTTATAAAAAAAAACTTACCAAAAATTTGGCTTTTCAGATAATTCAGGGCTTTTTCTAGGTAAAATATCATCTTTTACATTAATACTATTTAGCCTGCTACTTTCTAGATTTGCTATAGAATGCCTTTAAAATAAAAGTAATAATTAGTATAAAATTGAAGAATGATTAATTAAATTTATAATTTATTCTAATTAGATGCAACACGCTTCATTCATCTGTTTTATATAACACTGAAATCTAAATTTCCTCAATTGAATAAGGAAGATAGTTCACAAGACAAAAATGTAACTGAAGATCAAATATTTAACACTTTTAAGAAAATACTTTTTTAAAATAAAATACTAAAAATCAAGAATGAATTAATTATTTATAGAAAGTATTTTGTTCAATATATATAGAATAACATTCCTATTTATATTAAAAAATAATAAGAGAAACTAAAGGTGTTGTTATTTACACATATTCAAACATAAAAACATTCATAAAAATCATATGTACATAAAAAACAACAAAAATTATTATATGATCATTAAAATTACAGGATTTTTTTAACAAGATTAACATAACACTTTATATCTAAAAATTTATGAAAATATAAAAAATTAAATTAATATTATACTGAGCAGTTTCTTCATGGGATTTGTCATGCTGGGAAAATTTTGTCACATGTTCTTTGTCTACTTCTCCTTCCTAAGTAAAAAAAGAAGGAAAGAGGGAATAATTGCATTAAATATAATATTTATTTAACATACTTTCAAATTCAACAAAAACAAATAAATCAGGTTTCAACAACAAAAAATACATTTCTTTTATATTATTTCAAAAATAAATAAAAGAAATTTCAATTCAGTTTCAAAGAACAAGCTAAACAATTTTTTGAACTCAAGTAATAAAAAAAAAAAAAAAATCTTTGTTTTAAAAACGTTAAAAAAATAATAATAATAAATAAATAAATAAAAAAGACAGAACTGTTCTTGATTTTTAATGCATTAACACAAAACTTGAATATATACACATTGTTTAAATACTTTTAATTATTAGAAGATATTTTTCTAATCAAAAATAAATCTAAAAATGTCTTTTAATAAGTAAAATTTCTGAATATTAAATAAAAAGAAATTCATACCTTTTCAACACTATTTACATATTCTACATTAGGCTGTACATCAGCTTTTCTTACAGGTATCACTAGTTCTTCAACATAGTTTTCCTGTGAAAATCAACAAATTAAAACAACTATATTAAATTTTAACTAGCTACAATTTTAAATGATAAAAAATATAGTCATAAAAGATAAAAGGGAAAATTTTTCATTCTTCAAAACTTACTACCGTGTCCAAAAAGTAAGACCAATTCTCAATTTAAAATTCCCGAGGCTTATGGAATTTCAATTTTTCTTTTTCATGCTGCTGGCACTGTCTTTGACATCTGTGTGAAATTTGATGTCAAAATATTTTGTTTGAGTTACGCTTGGCTTTGTGGGAGACGCTAAAACTGATTCCGGCGATTTTTGAAATGTCTGAATTAATTGAGCAAAGAACTTGCATTACGTTTTGTTTGCGGAAACGTATAGAATGTAGCAGAAGCTGCATTCTGGTGAGCATTCTTATATCGGAAAGAAATGTTTAGAAGTTGTAAAAACAGAAAGCAGAGAACGAAGAGCGCTCTGGTCGACCATCAACCTCAACCGACGAAACTCACGCTTAAAAATTAAAGATTTGGTGTTTGCAAACCGTCGATTTACAATTAGCGACCTTTTGATATTGGAATTTCAAAAGGATAGGTCAATTCCATTTTAGGCCTCAAACGCGTCAAATCTCGATTGGTACCAAAAACACTGAATTGGCTAGCTCACACTGCATTGAATCTTCGTGAGTTTTCCGCCAAAAATGAAACCCATATCATTCCACAACCACCGTATTCACACCGTGCGACTTCTGGCTATTTCCTAAACTCAAAAGACCACTCAGGGACACCGTTTTGAATCGATTGAAGATATTCAACGTGAATCGTTGCGCACTTTGAATACCATCCCTGCCGATGACTTTTTAGCACGCATTGAGGATTGGAAAAAAAAGTTGGCATAAGTGCGTTGTGTCCGGAGAGGATTACTTTGAAGGCGATGAAATAAATTTGAAAGAATAAATAAAGAGTTTTTGAAAAAAATTGGTCTTACTTTTTTGGACACAGTAGTAGACCTGCAAACAAATAACCCCAAAGCGTTTTTATGAAATACGTCCAATTTACATTATGAATAATTATAAATCTAAAACTATCACTTATAAAATTTATAAGGAAAAATGCAAGAATGTTAGAGAATATGTGTAAAACAGATTAAAGAATAACTCAATCAAGAGTGGCAAAAAAATTTCTCATTGCTGTAAAAAAATCAAAATTTCCCAATTTAATTTGCCAGAAACATGAAAAAGTTTTACAGCATTATATTTGCTTATGGAAGTAAATTTGATATAATCAGAGCTATAACAATATATAGTTTAGAGCAAACTAAAAACAGAATTTCGATTAAAAAAAAAAACTTGCTTCATTCAGTAAACATAGTGATGAAAGAGTTATGGTGTGAGGAGTGCATGTTATTCATTGGAATACGCAAATTTGAATTTATTGATAACATCATGTATATTAACATACATGATGTTAACGTATGTGATTAACATATCGTATTGTATCGTATGTATATTAACATACGTGATGTAAACTAAATTTGAAAATCATCGGATGCATGTTCTATTAGGATAACGATCCTAAGTATACTACCTTATTCTTTTATGATTGATTTACAATTGTAAATTTATAAAAAATGTTTCCTTAGTCGTCAGATTTAAACACAAAAATATAATTGGTTTTAATTTAAAAATAGAATTTTAAAAACAATATTTTTTAAGTAATAACTAAAATCTATAACACAAGGGCAAAAAAAATGGCATAAAATATCATCAAATTTACTAAAAATTAATTTAAATGATTTGTTCACTAAAAAGATAATTAAAAAGTGCATTTAAAACACAGACATACAACCAAGTATTGGATTTTTTTTTAATAAACAATTCAACATTTTTTAACAAATTTAATTTTTTAATAAATTAAACAAAAATATAACATGTTTTTGCTAAATTGTCATAAAGAAATAAATTCCCATTATTTGGTTAATAACTTTTTCTTATGTAACACTTTGCCTAAATGCACTTTAACATTCCTAAAACTTTTGTGAATCGTCACATTTATATTAAGTAATTTTTGAAAGCCGTTTTTATTTTCTGTATTCCACATTTGTCACAAATCTGTGCATCCTTGTTTTAAATTATTTTTAATGATGTTCCAGAAGGAAAAAAAAAAATAGATTAGATTGTTTTGTTGGATGATATTTATTACAATATATTTTCAAGGAAACCATAATTAAGAAAACTTTGAAAAACATCTTATTACACGTTTCCTGAAATTAAGAAATCATAAATAAGATATTAAAAGACTAATTAACTATGCATTAGCATTTATTAAAATCCAATTAAAAAGAAAGGAAACCACATTTACATAATAACTTAAAATGTGTGAAAATACGTTACTTTTTCTTGCTCGGAGGGTACATGTTTAATTCCACCAAGATCACTGGGTATAGCTGTGGGATTTTGAATGCTTTGGCTATCTGCCTCATTCTGTTTTATATCACAGTAATTAGGTAACCTGTAAAAGTATTCCGTTTTAGCAAATTTTCGGAAATAACACACATACACAAAATAAATGATACATAAATTATTACAAAAATAGTATTACTTATTAAAAATAACTTAATAATTGCTGTAGAAGAAGTTAATAAAAAGTTGTAGAAGACATTTATCTAATGTCTTCTACAACTTCTTGCATTTAATAATATTAATCAATACAAATAATTAGCGTCAACAAATTATTTATATAATAAATACATAATAAATATTTTAAACAATTTATAATACAAAATTGTCATATAATTTTATTCATGTAGAATTTTTGGAACCGATAAAAAGTAAATAATTTATTAAATGCCAAATATTTAAAGAAAAACACTTATAAGAAAAAGAATTAGTCAAAAATAAACATTTTTTTTTTTTTTTTTAATTTCTTTACAAAAAATATTTTATTCCAAATCGGTAAAACATTGTGGCTGAAATAAATTAATAAAAATGCATATATATTTTTAAATATAAAAATGGAATAATTGAAAAAAACTTTTATTTACTTTCCAAACTTTTATTTATTTATCCACTTTTATGTCCGGGGCCGCATATTAGTAGTATACTTAAAGTACGTCATATTAACAACATTTCACATAATTGTAGAATACAAAGTAAAGATGTTTCCGAAGTTATTATATTTCATCGGAAAAGAAATGAAAGCCAGTCTACAACTTATCACAGCCTGATACAAAAACAAAAGCCGGCACGGCATGCAGAAAGCATTAACCTTTTGATGGCAGCCAATTGACCGTGGCACCATTCGAACTCAACAATGGTTGAAAACTTCTGGCACTTCATGCTATTTACATTTTACATGGAATGCATGGGAATGAATTACCTGAATGCAAACAAATAGAAGATTCCAATACAACACGATATTTCAATGAGAAAAAAAAGAATTATAACAAGAAAAAATTAATTTTGAAAATAAAATTGAACTTATTGATTCACAATATAATTTATTGATTGATTAGTTAAACACTTAAAAATTTTCGTTGTTAAAATAAGGAAACTTATTTGTTGAAAGTTTAAATGAAATTTATTCAATATAAAACTCAACTACATATTCGAAATTTTCTTTCCTCACATAACAAAAGAATACAAGATTTGAAAATAAAGACAAAAAGACCTATTAAATTTAAAGACCTATAAATTGAGCAAATAATCGGTGCTTTGACCACAAGTGGCAATTTTTAAAATAGATAGATAAAAGTAGTAAAATATATATAATAGAAAACCATGAAATACGTAAAGAAAAATATTCCTCTTAAGAGCAGATTAAGAAAAAAAAAAAAAAAAAATTTATTTGGAATTTATACCTTATTTGAAAATCTTTTTTAACGAAACTTTTTTGAAAATCTTTAATGTTCAAAATGATTAACCGGAGGTCGTCAACCATTGAATAGCAGATATGTAGTTGTTACTCAAAGTGTACGACATGGGCTTTCTATACTACACCAACAACTTAATAATTTGCCATAACAAGTTAGATGCTAATTGCATTCAACTTTGCATGAATAGTAATGAATTATTTGAATTCAAACAGAACATTCCAGAGCAATACACTATCTCTGTGAAAAATGAACAAACTTAACAGGAAAGATTATACGTGTAAAAAAATTAAAGAAATAAATTAAACCTTTTTTGATTCAAGTAATACACAAATAGCGGCAATTTGACCTCCATTCGGCACCGAAATGTCAAAGGACCGTCCAGATGTGAGAGCAGGGAAAGCATAAAGGACGAATGGCTTTCGTTCCGAGGGTCGTCCGTCTGACCGCGAAAAACAAACCAAGTTATATCTAGCTGTGAGGTTTGGTTTGTTGCTCTATGGTCATTTTGTGCAAGATTCTGGGCTATTAATTAGACCGGGACCTACAGTTTAACGTGGATTCCTAACTATTAACAAACATCAATGCCACCTCCAGGAATCGAACCTGAAAGCCTTTGGGACCAAAGATCTGGCTGTGAGTGACTGGTCATAAATGGGGTCCTTTGATGCCAAAAACTAACTCTTGTCGGAGCGAGGTCGAAACACACTTTCTGGTAGAGCTCTCTCAAATTGGTTTTTAATGGGTTCGCGAATAGATTCATTCTCCTCTCAGACGGGCTTAGACGTCACCCCTAAGTGCACGACAAGGGTCTCTATGCCACAGTTTTTTTGAACGAAAACACCAAAGACGGCATCTGGGAGATTTACAGCCTCCACTTGAAGCTATAAATTTGTCGTCGTGTTTCGGCATAGACCAGACAGAACTTAATCCATATCATGAGTTATGAATGGAGCTCTTTTAGTTCGGAAATCTAGCGTTATCTGTCAGACCCTTACGAGTTATTCCTCAATTCATAAAAATAAAAAAAGGATGTTTTTTAAATTTTTTTCCCCATTTTATTTTTTATTTATTTTTATCAATCGATGAAAAGCAAATATTCTTTACACTTTTGTGCCAAAATACCAAAAACAACATAATAATATTCCCCAATGCTTTCTATAACATTCTACACTAAAAATGCTAAACAGAATCCGTAATTGTATTCCAAACTTTTTCCTTTTTTGAAACAAATGCGAAATAAATATGTTTGCTTTCTAGAAGCAACTCAAAATTCCATGAATAAAATAGCCTCGACAAACAGCACCTTCTTGGGCCTACAGCCAGATTTAAAGAAATAAGAATACTGTACAGTAAAGATGCAAGATCACGGGGTTCCGAGCAATTAGCCAAGCACTTTTGTAGGAGACAAAATGTCAACATGTTAAATGAATTAATTATGTGAATTTAAAAAGAAAAATTATTGAAATATTTGAATACTTAGCAGTACCAAATCTTTAGTAGTCTTATACTGAATTATTTACCGGCCATTATATTAGTATATAGAATTTCCTTTTCTTAATATTACACATAATTATAATTAATAGAACTGCAAGAGATAAAGATATGATAAAAAAATAAATTGTGCCGCGTGTCATGTATTTAATACCTATTAGATTGTCAATATCAATTTCCATCATTCAATATTTATCTTATCATCCAACAGTAAAACTTGTGTTTTGAAAAAGATAATCAGCTACAAATGCTTAAAAACAAAAAAAATTTCATCATCGGAAGAAAAACACATAAAAAAAAAAATTAGAATTATAAATGACTCCAGCACATCTCAAACTGTTTACTTTTGCACATTTAACCAAAGAGTTTTGATGTTTATTTTATTTAATTTATTTTTAATGATATTCACGGACAGCAAATTTATTACCAATATAATGTTCCACATAGAACAGTTTTATTATTTACAACTAAATGTATTGAAAGCAAGTACAGCTAATTAAAAGTTATTAATTTCTTACTATAGATTGAATATCGTTATCAATTTAATGTATATTTCAAAAAAGTAATCGGCGTAAAAATTTTTTAAAAGTATTTTATCTTCAAATGTTTTAAACGAGTTTCACATGTTTAATTGTATCTGCAAATGATTTGGATGTCAAATGTTGCATATATATATGCTGTTATAAAAAAGAATACAAAAATTTTTATCTTTCAAAAGATGGTCAATTATTACACAATATTAAAAACTGCCATCTAAATGCTTTTCGATTTTTCCCCTTCAACAGATTCTGTTAATCACACACTCTAAGTGTAATGTTTAAGAATCATCAGGTTAAGGAAACAATTTGATAAAATCAAATTGGAAAAAATTATTTAAGAATTCTTATTATTATTTGTAATTAATTTAAATTAATACATTACAGAAAGCAATTCCTTTAGCAAAGCAACTCAGACTAGAGATGGCAGACCATGCCCACGGCAGGCTTCACCATTTGTTTAGTTTATTTAATATATATATATATAATATTTTTAAATCTGGCTGAAAGGTTAAAAAATAGAGCATGATCCGATCAAACTTCTATTTCTTCTGCTTTTACTAATTATATTGCAGATTAGAAAAATTAGATCCTTTATCGATAACATGCTAATATGGATGCGGAATACGTAATTTTTTTTTTCATCTCTACGATATTCATTGACAAAAACATGTTCTATTTTAAAAGATACTCATTTAAGTAAGCGGTTGCTACTAAATACAAATAACACTAAAATAAAAATGTTTGTTCATATAATTGTGAACAAACATTTTTAGCGATGAATATAAAAAATAAATAAATGAAAATCGTAATTTTAGGCTTTGTTATTTCAAATATCGAACCAAATATTAAAACATTTATTAAATTTATGTAATATCATATACCAAATTCTTTTTCTTTTTTTATATTATTTACTTTTATTATATATAAAGAATTTTCGGCCCCAAGTTTTCAGAAGTCGTAGGACAGGCCCTAACGTTTTTTGCTGCCGTAGGCATACCCAAAAATACCGCCCCTCCCCACAAGCTTAAGAAAGCAGAATTATAAAAGAATCTTTAACCAAAAAATGGCATATTCAATTAAGACAATAATGCTATTTTATTGAAAAACAAAATTTACATTTTTAACTAGGCTAATGACAACGAAAACTTAGAAATTAAAATTAGTACTAACTATTTTCAGAGATAATGTAAATGTACTTTCAACAAGCAATAGTACAATAATATACAAAATCTAAACCTAAATTAAAACATTCTCTTGCAAAGCTTCTTTTCAGAAAAATCGTGAATAATTTCTTTCAGATACTATCTAAACTTTCATGTGTTTTGAAGTCCGAACATATAACATGGTGCAGTCAATTCTAAGTTTTCTTTTGTTTGTTTTTCTATGTCAATTTAGCTGGTAAAATTTTCAATTTCCAAAATAATATTGTTATTCATCCAATGTTAATTTTAAAAAAATTAATGAATTATTTAATAAATCCGTGGCTTGGAATAAAGCAAAAATCTTTGATTAAAATAGCTTATAATTCAAAATTTTATACCAAATGACGATCGAACATAAAACTAGAAGATGAACTGTCACTTCATCTGTGTGTTATTTTACTACTTATTTTCTAGATTCTAATATATCGAATTACATTTTTGTGGTTTGAATTTTTTATTTATTTTCGTTTTAAACCAGGCGGTTTTGCCGCCACTACGCCGTCAAAACCGCCCACTCCACCTTACCGCCTAGGATCAGCCCTGTAGCAAGCTACACCTGCCTCAAGCAAAAAAATCACCTTTGCAGTTTCAACAGTTCTGTAACGAATATATAAAAAAAATTTCCTATGTCGGACGGAAGCAATATCGGCCATGAGAGTCCTCTGGCAGTCCAATAAAAACCAGCCTTGTTATTGTCTGGAGAATAATTCATAAAAGAGAGCACAGGGCAGTTTGTCCAATGTGTAAAATCCGTAAAAGTGCTGAAGAACAAGACACAGCAGGAATATTGGCCACACCGATACGGCAAAGATGCTTTGTAAAAAAGTCATGGCCAGCCAAAAGTCAAAAATTTGCAGCAAAACACCGAGCGAGGAAGATCCAAGGGGAGGGAGAAAGCACATGAACTTCAGACCTTACCCGTCACAACTTCAATGCGGTCATTTCTGGAGGAACATTTGCAATCAATTTTTTATTATACCGCAGATTTGTTGGTAGGACAGAGTAAAATGTGGCTGTTGCAAAATGCATCCATTTTTTTGCAAGTATGGCAGTTTTTTCATTTCCTGAATGCTGCAGTGGATATGAATATATAAACATCCATTGCAACAGAACAAAAAGGCGTTATTTTTTTAAAGTAATCTAATTTTAGTTCTCTTTTTGTACTTCAAATATAAGGTTTCTCATTTGTTTACAATGTTGCATTTCTATGAAATCACATTATTAAAAAATGGATAAATCTTATATTACGAGCTCGACATTTACACAAGATTCATTTGATCCAAATATGCATATCAAGAAAGATTTTTAAGAAATGTTTTTATTCGTCTGAAGAGAAATACATTAGTTCAACATCATACGAACTATTTAAATTTGAGCGGTTAGATCATATATTACAGATTATTATCAAATGATAAAAATATTTTTAGAATTCATTTTTCAAGTAAAGTAAAAAACGAATTATGAAACTGTACATTTGTACAAACTGTTCATTTAGATAAAAATTTGCTCAAACAAAAACTGAATTGAGTTTTCCAGAAAGACATTTCCTTTTACCTGTCAGAACTAATGTCGTGTTACTTTAAATGGAACATGGTGTCTTTAATGAGTTAAAATAAAGCCAAATTCAACACGTAACAAATTCCTGGTTTTTTTTTTTTTATTTCTAGAATTTTCTTTTGAAATGTTCGGAGAATTTGAAAATGTCGTTCCTTTTCCAAAAATTATTGCTAAATTTATCTGACAATTTAATTTTGAAATGATTGCTAAATTATAGTTATGACATTTAAAAGTATTTGACAAAAATATTTTTTCGTGAACCATTGACAATAGAGATTATATTCAGCTGTTCTACAGAAGCTATTCAGAACAATTATAAGTTATTTATGAAAACAAGGAAATGCGAGTTTCAGTATAAATTAAGAATAGTTTACATTTTATTTTTTAAAAATAAATATAATCACAAGATAATATTTATTAAAATAGATATACAATTCACAACCACTTAAAAGCTACAGAATATACTTAATCCATCAAGATTAATTGTAAAATTAAAAATTCTTAATTGTTTTATTAATCACAGAACTCCAAACTGAAAATTAATTTTTTTTTCAAACTTAAGTCTAGTATTTGATAATGAGAGAAAAAAAAAAATGTTTGTGTGTTTATTGAAAGGTTTTCATAAATCATGAAATGAAGTCCTGTTAATACAATCATACGAGACTTATTCCTATTTTTCCTTAGGCGTATGTAATATAAATACATAAATGTACGTAAACACTTTTTTCTTATGAATGCTTATTTTAAATCATCTATAGTAAGTAAAATAAGTATTACACATGGTCGACGCAATGACTAACGCTTATCGATTGCCATAACAGCAGGCTAATATCTTATGAATCAAATATATATATATATATATATATATAATATATATATATATATATATATATATATATAATTGTTAATATATATAAAGTAATTGTTAAAAAATGCATTAAAAGAAAAATTCACTAGTTTTGAGAGTCAAATACAATGTAAAAATTATTTATAAAAGAAAATTTTAAAAACAAATTATCGTAATTTCCTAAAATTACGATAATAAAAAAGGATCGCATCAGCATAATCATATTATTATTTAAATAGAATCTTTTAATGTTTTACCCATTTCGTTACCCCATAATGTTTGTGATCTGTTATTGATCACTGTTGAACATTTTCTACAACATGTGTACATATTGATTGCATGTAGCCAATTAATTTTTTTTTTTTTTTTGATATTAATACTATAGCTTTATTATTTTTTCGTTACTATATAATTACTTATTCTAAAATTAAATTACAGAGAAAAAAATTGTATTGAAAATGTTAACAACAAAAATAATGCATAACTGTTTGCAGAAAAAAATAACAAACCTAATTAAAATCCTACGAATTTAATTCTGAAGAATACTTTTTAAAATTAGAACAATATTAAAGAAAGAATTTCAATTTTCAATCCCCATGGTTGTTTAAGAATGCTAAATTGATTCTTCAGACTTTGGATAGCAGTACTTTTCACATTAGCTTCGATAGCTATCCAAAACTTTGAAATGCGCATAAAGATAATTTTAATTGCAACAACAAAAATGCTTTCAAACAGTTTCATTTCAATAAGAAACTTTAAAAATATTTTTTTCAAGCATCAAATACATATATTGTATAGAATGTTCTAAATTGAAATCATTCAACCTTAGAATATTATTAAATAAGAACAGTATTAAAAAAAAAAAAAAAAGTTTTTCACTGGTTAGATTAATTCATAATAAATTTTTAAACCACAACAAATTATTCTCCATGAAAAATTAGAGCTAATCCATATCTTTGAAATCTGAAACGCAGTTCATTTATTGAAAAGCCAGCGAAGAAACTAGAATCTCCAATCGAACAAATGAATATAACGAGCAGAAGTTCTGATAGCAAAGAATGATAGCTAAAAAGTTAAATAATTGTTTCTACGATGCCACGCTTAGCTACTCGACCGCAAACAATAAAACTGAGAGGAATGAAATAAAATTGTTGGAGCGAGAAAATCTTGACTGTAACTTTCATTTCTTCGATGTAGTTATCTACAGCATAGTAAATATTTCATTGTTTGGAAAATGACTATCACGGGCAAGTCTTTGACAAGCTTAAATCAGTAACAAACTTATTCAGTCGATAAATGTCTTATCTTAAGTAGTACACTATTCTTTAAATAAAAATAAATTTAAAAACATAAATGGAACAAAATACGAATCTTTCAAGAATCTATTTATCTTGAAACGCCAAAATGTTTTTATCTGTTATAAGCGTTATTCACGCTTTACATTTCGTTAAAGCTTCTTCATGAACTGATAAACTGAATAAACGAAAGTAAAACTTCAACGGAATTTTAATCTAGAATTCAAATAAACATAAAATGCCTTCTCGAAGAATTCATATATACCATCTGAGGCCCGCGACAAATTTTTTCGAATGGGGGCCACTCAATGCAAAGTATCATCATTGTACTTTCTTTTTAATAAAGTATGACCAAAAATACGTATTATTTTGGCTGATACTATGTCATTTTAATTTAAAAAAGGTATTGAATTAAAATCACCGGTATCTTTTTAGTAAAAATTTAATTTATTAAAATTTCTTTTTTTCGGGTTTTCTGATCAGCAAAAAGTGTCAATGACTGTATCTAAGTTGAAATTTTGGGCCATGAATTGTTCGATGCATAGAATAACCAAATTGCGTAATCTGATTTGCCCCATATATTTTCTTAAATAAGTTTATCAATGTCCCATATAATGTCAGGCCTTTCCTGTACTCATCTGCTAGTTCCGGGGCCGGTGACAATTTGTCCTTCTTGCCAACCTTATTGTTAAGCCATTCTATTTCATCATTAAAGAGGATCATCCATTTTAACCATTACTTTATATTTACATATAACTTTCTAATCATAAAAATATAGTTTTAGTAGCACTAAGTTTAGAATAATATATAATTAATTTTGAATATAATATAATTATTATACCAAATCAAATGTTAGAAATGTAATATATTCCCACATCCATATATTTTTATAAACCACAATTGAACGCATTGCATACATTCTATGATGTTTCTCTAAAGATGTGCAATATTATCAACATCCTCGATTGTTTCAAGCATCATCCGGGTGTTTATGATATGCATGTGGAACAGGAAACCAACCGAATGAATTTACTAAAGAACACATTTTAATAAACTGTAATTAAAAAGAAAGTTATTAACAATTGAAAATTTCAAAAAAAAAAAAAAAGCCAGAAATACTGATTAATTTCTTCTTAAGTTGTAATTAGTTATTTCTTCCTAAGTTGTAATTAAAACGACATAAATGAGATTGATTTTTCAAGATGAATATTAAAATAATAACATTTAAAAAAAAAAAATATCATTAAAAGGAAAAAAATATTTGTCAAGTTGCTTATAAATATTTCAGCTAAAATTTAGTATACAAACTGACAACAAATGTTTTTTTTTAAATATTTTTTCCAAAACACCAGGAAACTTCGCTAAAAAAAAAATTGACACACATGTAGCAAACTACAGCTGTGAATACGCTTACATCAATTAGTTTGATCGATCAATTATATCTGGCGTCAGGCTTCCGTCTTGGAGGAAAGAATAGGAAACGTAAAATCAATATCACAGAAAAAGAAAAAAAAAAACCTTTTCAGCAGTCAAAAATGACCTTGAATACAATACACGTTATTATTCTAATATGTTTACATTTTTCTTTCAAAATTTAAATATGACCGTGATCACAAATCAAAAATTGAAAAAGAAAAAAAATTCTATTGACACACTTTAGCAAGTAGTAAATATTCCTGTTCAAATAGAATTTCTTTTCTTTTTTTTAAATTATGTTATGAAAATAGAACCAGGACATAAGTGTTTCCAAATAAATAAAACTCATTTAGTTTGCTATTTATATTAGGCCATGTAAAATTAATAAATATCAAACTCTTTACATTTACAGCAATTAAAATGGAAATAAAAGAAATTTAGTATTACAAACACGTAATTGCCAATTGCATCTTGAATACACAATTCTTCGTGGCATCAATCGAAAGATAGTCGTTATTTAGGAAGAGTTATTTCAGAAATTATTCTAAAAATGTAATGTTTATTAACGCAAGATTGGATATTTAAGTGAAACCAACCGAACTCATAACTGTATGAACTCATGTAGAACTCTATGAACTCATAACTGTATGAACTCATGAACTATGTAGAACTCATAACTGTAAACTCATATATAAAACAGGCAATATCTGTCCTATATTCACAAGAATATTATTTTAAATCAAAGTTAATGATTTAGGCAAGAAAAGACATTATTATACTATAAAATACATATTCGTTGAGATTGTTATGTAGAAATATTTTTTTTTTTCTTTCAATTTAGAATTTTTTTTATCAGAATTAATTTTTATATCAAGAATTTTATTCACTCAGCTTCTATTTATTTTTAAAATTCAAGTTAATTTATAAACTACGAAAGATATAGATTAAGAAATTGTATAACTTTACAAAATACAAATTATCAACAAAATGTTAAAAAAAAAAAAAAAATGTGAAACATAAGATACAAATGATTATGCATTACAAATTGTAAGGATTTTATGTCTTATTGTACATTATTTATATGGAGATCCTTGGCCGTTTAGCGGCCTCTAGCTCCTTCATTGTAAACTGTTTAAACATAGCGGTGGTCTCATGCCTTTTGAATTAATAAGAAAAAGAGATAATTAAATGCCCTTTTAAAAAAATATATATATTATTTATTTAATAAAATTATAAAATCAAAAGTAACAAAAAATTTTACAAGTGTATATATTGAAGAAATCAGTTGCATGTAATCAAAAGATAAAGCAGAATGAGCAAAGGTGTAAAGATTTATTTGAAAATCGATACACAATGTTTAAAAAAAAAATTAATGATTACTGAAACACAGAATTTCTTTAGCAACAGAATAAAAACAAATCTGTGCAAATAGCAAATTTCAGAAGATGTAAATTATTACGACAGTTATTCATACGTTAAGAACGTCATCGCCATTAAAAAAGCAGCTGGAGCTAGAATAAACCCTATAATGAAATACATCTCATCTCTATTTATAAAAAGAGGCTAACTTTCGAAAGAGAAATTTAATTAGAGGGAATGCAGTGCTGTTATTTACTTTCCCATCCCCACTTGTGCATTATCGCCAAAGGTTCTATCAAGAAATAAATTCTATTTTACATCACAACCAGAAAAAAAGAAGAAAAAATTATTAACTAGCTTCCGCTTTTGATTTCTCAATAATATCTTTCAAACTTATAAAATGAAACGGAAATGTTACAACAATAAAAAACATTTTATTAATTTTACTATCCCAATATAAAATAAAGCATGTATTTTTTTATTTCATTCATTTCATTTATATATAATTTCCCACAACTGATGCCTTACGGATAACGCCACTGTATTTATCAGTAACACCTAAAAAAAATTGATGTGACGCACGCATTCGATTTGTAGTAATAACATCACAACAGCTTCTCAAACAAATCAGATAACTAATTTCAAACAATTCATCCGAAGTCGTACAAACATCAGGCAATAAGACGTCACATAAGAGGTAAATGCAGTTACGATAACTCTCCGCATTATTTTTCGATAGCAAAAACGTCACGTTTGTGGTGGGTGTGAGCATCTAAAGATACAAAGCAGCTCTCACATTAGCTCGAGCAGCCACGTCTTTCGTAAAAAAATCGCGATTTCGAATAAATTGCAACATCAGCATTGCGGTTATTCATTTAATGATAGTCATTTGTCTAATCTGAAGTTCAATAAACTCGCTTATTATTACACTATTTAATTCAAAGCTAATATTTGAAATACCCAGAATGTGCAGAAACGACGTAATTTTATATTGCAAAACAATTTTTTTTTTTTCTTTCAAATTTCAAAATTGATATCGTTTTGTATTTTCCAAATACATATTTCACAAAGAAATTATCATTGAATAATATAATTTTTTTTTAAGCTAAACTTTTTAACGTAATAAAAATTCAAAAATTTAAATTGTAATTTATGTATTACATGCATAAAATGTTTTGCCATTAAACAAATGTTTATGTTAGGAAAATTAATACATAAAAATAAGAAAAGTAAAATATAATAAAATAACTAATTAAAACACATAATATAATCAAAAACTAATTAATTACAAATTAATAACTAATTAAAAACATAATGTTTATAAATAACAAAAGTAACATATATTAATTTGTCAGACCTGTTGTAATTTAATCATTCACAATTGTAGGAAATTTTATAACTGTTAAAAATAATGAAATTCTAATTAAGAAGGGCGCAATATTTTTTTTTAAAAATTACATAAAATATAAACTAAAATGTACAGTAAGCAAAGAAAAAAAAATTTATATAGAAAAATTCTTTTAATTCTCGAAATTTTCAATGCTCTCCCAAAAAGTAGCATCCATGAAAATCAATGAAAATTAACATACGAATTTGATCAATTATTTATTTAATTAACCATAAATATGAAAAATTATATAATGAAAGATTTTAATGAATTCAAAAAATAAGAATAATCCTCAATTGAGCAGAAATTTAGAAGAAAAAAAAAAAAAGATCATAAACTTGGTTAATTATTTCAAACAACTTTATCCCTGACTGAAATTAATTTAGAGCAATAATGTTTATTTGAAATTTTCAAAACTATTTATTAATTCTTCATTGTTTCTATAGTTATTTCACAATAACGGTTGACGAAACCGAATCGGTTTTGCACTGAACAACTGACGGCTAATGATATTCAAATCAAATCTTTTTATTTACTTACACATAACGGTTTTATTTTTTATCAATACAATTATCTCTGAAGCAAAATTAATTTAAAGAAACTTTTCTTTAAGATATTATACGTTGTGTTTAGATTTTCTTAAAGAATAGTAATTGCCTTCATTTAAATAATCCTAAAATATCATGTTCAAATAATAGAATTTATTATCAAGTGTCCAATGATTAGTGTCAATTATATGGTATGCAATGGGTAGAAATTTTTATCGAATGATAATTATTTTCTATATTACATTAATAAAACACTTACAACACATCAATAATAAAGCTATTGCAATCAATAAAAAAAAATTTTTTCACCGTTCAAAATCTAAAACAGCAAGATTTACAAAAAATGAGAAAATACCCAGATGCATAAGTTTGTCAAAATTGACAATACATAGATATTCTCTTTTTTTTTCTAAAATCTATAATTTTTTATTTTAGATTTAGAATTTTAACACATTTAAATCTAAACTAAGAAACACTTAAAATGAAAATTATGAAATTTTACTACACGTACAACTTTTTTTTTTTTTTTTTAATGAAAAAATTAATTCATTTGAACAGCGACAATAAAAATTCTCTTCAATTCTTTTAGTAAATTGTGCATTTAAAAAAAAAGCATTTTATACTTTAAAATGGATATACATTTTATATTTTAAAATGCATGTATTTTTATTTATTTCGAAAAACTAAAAATGCATTGCGATTATGTATAATATTCAATTAACATTCTTTTGTTCCATTATTACAAACACAACCATTAAAATTCAAATACAACGGCAACGTAATTCTCAGACATTAAATAATCACAATTATCGCCAATTCCTCTCATCTTCTGCTGGTTTAAGGGCAAGAAAAAATTAATTGGTCTTTTATTAAATTATAATTTTCTAATTAGTTGCATCAAAGTATCATATTTAGAATAAATTCTATGGATAATATGCTAAAAATCATTGATTCATGGAGGCAACTTATTAGAATTTTGTCTAATTAATATTAACAAATTTATCAAATTGTTATTGTATTATAAATAAAAACTTGTATATTCAACGAAATAAAAGTTCATACAACTAAAAACAATCGTTTGTAATTTGTAATCCATCAATTAGTAATTTTTTTTTCTTAAATTGATAATATTTCTGTATCATTTTCGAAGGCAGCATTATATTCACTACCTTAAAACATTTACTTGAAAATAAAAAAATCCTTACGTAATAAATTGAAATATTTTTCTAGAATTGCAAAAAGAAATTCCAAACCAAATTTTAAAAACAATACCAAGAGCTATTTCATTTCACAATATAATTTCAATAACCACGTGCAGATTTGCTCATATAACACGAGAAATAAAACCCTCCAAAAAATGATACACTCGCCACATTTTTAGAGCCAGGACCAGACTGATAAAGTTACCAGTTGCTGCTAAACCAGCTTTGTTAGAAGAATGAATATTTCCAAACTTCCACGTTAAACGATCCTGCGAAACGCGAAGCTGCTGAAAAGGCTATCCTATCCCCTCCATAGAATTTTAAACATCTTCCATTACCCACACTTCCACTTCAGGATGATAACAACACATCCAAGCCCTTGAATACTAGCAGGCACGGGCCGATTTCAGGCCGGTTCAAATCCCTACTACGTGAAAGAAAGAAACCGAAACGCATTTATAAAGAGGACAAGGACTTCTCGCGAACGGCGCCAGAAGTGGGAACGGAAAAATGAAAAAATAAAAATGAGATTCAGGAAGTGCGATAAAAGAATAAAACAACGCAGTGGAACAAGAGAATAAAAAAAAAAAAAAAAAAAAAATTCTTTTTTTCTTTTATTTGAAAGGGATAAAAAAAATGGAAGTGTACAAAGGATTGGCAATATGTGTCAAATAATGCATGGTCTCAATAAATAAACTAATTATAAACCAGTGATTAGGACGATCGGCTGGTTAGTTTGTAGCACGGAGATAAGACGTACCTCTTTCTTCAGACGTAGAACTGCGCGTCAGTGGAATTTAAAAAGGCACAAACAGCTGGAAGGTTTCTTCAACATGATCACTACGATATTTGTCTAGCTTTGAAACATAATAAAATTAGGTGTCTGACATTCAAAAGCATGCACTGCATTTGAAAGGCTTAAATAAGCATGGCTAGCGACATTGTTTTGTTGACCTTAGCAATGTTAGTAAAAAAATTATGTAAATAAAAAATGTAATAAAATTTTAACGAGCAAAAATTACTTCAGAAATTGTTAAAATTCATATTCTCTTTATTTGGTGTTTTTGTACAAGGACTTGGATTAAACAAATATTATTTTATTGGTAAATTATATTGGGGTTTACATTAAATTATGTGTTTTTCTCTCTGTAATAGTAATTCTGTATTTTTTTGATAAAATATCATTGTTGGGTTATAATAAAATTTATATTATAACCAAAAATAAGATGAAAATTTTATTTTTTCATTCCTCAAAAGTTTAATAGTTCAAGTTCTACATTCAATTTGCATTATTTGATGCACGAGCCTGATGTAATAACATTTTAATTTGACGAGAAGAAAGAAAATACATAAAGTTTTCCCCCTTATGTACAAATAAAAAATTTCATTAAAACTCTTTTTTTTTTTTTTTTTTTTTTTTTTTTTTTTTTTAACATAAAACTTAAGAATTTTTTTTCATCTTTTATTAAATTTTGCAACAAATCACCTTTCCATAAATCTTCAACACTACATTTATTTCCGTTTAATATTTTATTTCTTTTACTTAATCACTATTATATCACATTTAATGTAATATAAAAGTGGAATGAATATATTACATTTAATGTGATATAATTCATTTAACTTGAACTTCAATATAATACATTTAATTTAATTTAATATAATTCAAGAATACCTATAATATTTCATTTCTTCATTGTTTTTTTAAAACCATTTCAGGTCAAGTTTTTTTTTTTTTTTTATACATAAAAAAAACCTTGCTTTTAATTTTAATTTTACATTAACAAAATATACGACTATTCCGTTTCATTGTTATTTTAAAAATTCGAATCATTCAACTTGCCGTATGTACAACTGACAGGTGCACGGTCACAAAACTAATCATCAGATAAAACGATTTAAAATTCGAATAAATACTGATAACAGCTCGAAACACGTGAGGGAGTATCTTAAAAAATGGCGCCAGTTCAAAAGAAGACCAGGAAGAAAACGGATGAATAGAGGGAACACATGTTTACTTTTGAAAAGGTCGTAGCCATTGAAAAGACGATGACTCAGGAGGAATGAGGAGATGTCTATTCAGAACTTTCTTTGTTCGTGTGCAATTCTCGAAAGCAACACAGGATTTCGAAAATAAAAATCAGTTGGGTTAGTTTTCAAATCCCTTTGAAAGACATGCCTAGAATTTTGTACAACCGAATAACATTTAAGGAATGCATTAAAAGTTTATATTTTTTTTTATATGATAATATCAGTACCCGTTATAACGTCATTTTTAAGAATAGAGTATAAATTACTTTATAAACAAACTGTTGACTTGATAATGAATAGAACCTTATTCGACAAACATCTAAAAACATTCATTAAAATTGCATAAGCATAAAAGTTAAATATTTTTGTCCAAACTTTTTTTTTTTTTTACAAGAAAAACAGAATTTGTTTCTGAATGATTTTATAATTTAAAAAAATTATTAGCTTATTGTAATAGCTATTAACTGAAATCGATTACACAAAAATCGCTACAATGCGAGTATAATACTTTTTAAATTGGGGTATTAAAAGTTTTAGTTCTCTTGAGTTGCATTTGAAGAATTAAAAACTGTATCAATTAACATTAAGCATACAAATTTAATTTTATTTACCATTAGCCCTTCTCTTTTGTTAATGCGCAAGAAATACTCGCAAAATAAGAAAAATAGTGGCATTTATTATTATTATTATTATTAAACTCAACAAAAGATATAATGTATTTTTCTAACTATGTAACTGAATCTGTTAAACGAAATATGCCTAAAAAAAACTTTACAAAAATTTTCAAGCAGTTTCTCATAAGAGCAAAAGACATTATACAAAGTATAACAGTAAATGCAAAATAATCTTTATAATACCATGAACAACTTATAACATAATAATTAAAGAAGTATTTTAAAATCAAACTGATTCAATCTATTGAACATAATTTTATTGATTTTAAAAGGATATTCTTTATAAATTACGTTCTTTTTAAATTTTAACAGTAGTATGTGACATTTTTTCCACATACTGATTAAAGGTAAAACAAACTTAAAAATATATGAAGTTATAAATGAATTTTAATAACAAAAGAGATCCGCATATTATGTTTAAAAACAAAAAAGGAAATACATCTTGATATTTAAATTGTATTGAATGCTTGTATATGCATTATTTAATACGACATGAAGGTATGCACCTTTCGCAAATTTAAAAGCATTTCTATACATTAAAAATAATTTACTACAAATTTTACTACAATTTAATTACAAATTTTAATTGAAAAATACACTAGTACAAAAAAAAAAAAAAAAAAATTGCCATTAATAGACCAAATACGTAAATTTTCAGACACTTTACGATGATAGAATAATAAGAAAACAATAGATGGTGAAATGTTCAGTAACAACAACATCATAAATCAAAACAATAATGAAGTTAGGTTTATAACTCTGGACTAGACAAATTACACAACCGAAAATAAATTGCATTTCTACATATTTTTCAGCAGGCCTAATTATGTACATCTTTCGATTATAGGTGTTAAAAATTAAAAAATTAGGATCAACATATATTTTAAGTCTACAACGCAATGGATCGTGAACACTTAAAATAGTAGAAATATTGAAGAAAAATATTGTGTAAATATGATAGAGTTGATAAAAATTTGTTTAGTATTCTATAGAATGTTCTACCTCTCCGTTAAAAAATTACTCATTTAAGGAAATTAAAAAAAAAAAAAAAAAAAAAAAAAAAAAAAGCTGTTTAGAATAAAAATAATTCTTCAATTGTTATGTAACAAGGGCAGTTGTAATGAGAAGATATTTTATTTTCCAAATACATACACAAAAACGCAAATTAAACCAGTTAATGGTCAAGTTCTGAAGATATGCCGCGGGCACATCTGAAACATCACGGAAGGCGTTTGTCTTCTACAGTGTGTTGATGCTGTTAGACGTGAAAACAAGCCCCGCGTTTATATGTCAAATTTTGTTTTAAAAGTTAAAAAAAAAAAAAAGAGAGAGAGACTAGTTTTAAAGGAAAATTCACATTTGGAATATGATTCGGCAACAGCTTAATAAAAAAAAAAATAATAAAACACTTCAATATTAGAATTAGAATTCTTCAAAGTTTTCTAATTTTTTGAAAACTAGGAGATCAGATCTTTAGTCAATAGCGCAACAGCCTATAGTCCTTACCTGATTTTATTATTATTTTATTTATTTCTTCCCAAACACAACAGTATCAACACTGTCGGCTGTCAATACAGAAGCCATTGGCTAATTTTGAATTAAAACAAGAAACATACTCCACTTTATAATCGTGCGTAATAAAGCAGTTATATAAACGTTATTAGAAATACACTAATATATGCGCAATTCTATTTAATTTTCTAGCACACATATTACAAAATCGTCTGAAAGAATTTTACTTAGTCACCTTCAGACTTTGTTGCTAGAATATTTGAATGGCTACTAAAATACTTAATCAGTGTCGATTATCAACAGTTTCTCTCTGAATCGGTTTTGTAAACTGAATCTGTGCTAATTACTAGTAAACTATGGCAATAGTTTACGATCCACATTGATTGATTACGAAAATGACACAGCTTATGTGACAGTTTTTAATACCTCAAATGAAACAAAAGCGGCATGCAGATTACAAAAATCTGCGCATTACTGATGAAGGGTTTGGTTTGTCGCCATACGGTCATTTTGTGCGCACTTTAGGCTCTTTAGTCCGGGACCTACAGTTTAACGTGGATTCCGAACCACTAACAAACATCCATGCCACCACTAGGATCTCCAGACAAGGGAACATACCAGTTCACAATTTGTAAGCAATTGAAAAACATGAACAATTTTTACTAATTTGAAAGCTGTGCTTATTGTTGTTCCTTCTCACCTTTTAACTGGTAAGACCCATATAATAGCTCTAGGTACGGGCGTGAGTTGTGGGAAAAAAATGGAAGATAATTTAAATATAAACATATTGATAGTGTTTGATATAGCGATACAATTTTTTTTTTTACTATTCATTTAAAAAAGATGCATTGAATGTTTTGTTTTGAAAATATAAGGCAGCCTAAATATGTTTAGAAAACTATTCTAAATTAAATGCCGTCAGTTAATTAAAAAAATTTTATAATAGCAGATCTAAATAAAAAGAAATCCCAGTCTTCAAATAAAAAATAAATAAAAAGGAAGGAACTTAATGATTGCTAACTCATAATAATCAATTGGCAAGCTGACAAAATCTAAATGTAAATCGAAATATATAATGCAGATTAGATAAGCAAGATACATGTGTAATGCAGATGAAATGCCGCTTTATTTTATCATCATCTTAGAGTTTAATTAGTTATATTTCTGTTATTGGAATCTGAAAAGCAAATATTTTTAAACGATAGTAAATAAGATTTTGAGAAAATACTTAACGGTTAAGTAAAATACGATCGGTTCAATTTAAGCTCGTTAATGGAAAAGTACAACAAAAATATTCTCATCAGCAGACGTTTGATACGAAATGTAATTGATGTAACAAGGGGGACGAATTATATTATATGCACAATGCTAATTATATTATTAAAGCTTTACATAAGATACAATCGCTAAGTTAGTGGAAAACGTGGAAAATTTTTCCCACACTTGCCTTATTGCTGTCAAAATTTTTATTTTCTTAAACTATGTTAATAATAATTTTTAAAATTTACATCTACTTTTCAAAATAAATTTTACAAATGAATCTGAACATACTCTCAACATTATAAAAATAGTAAATGCAGTTAATATTCCACATAAGTCTGCAATCTTAAATAATAATTAAATTTGTAAAATTTCCCCATTTAAAGAGATTCCAGTTTGATTTGTTTATTAGCATATTTATATTATTCTACAGATCTTTTAATTATGACTAATCATTTGAAAAGTTAATTTTTTTTTAAAAAAAAGTATTTCAGTATAAATTGGTAGTACCATATAAGAAGTAAACAATGGACAATTTTAATAAAATTTGTTTTTGTAAAAATTGTAATAATTATTTTGTTTTTGATTTTGAAATAAAATTTTAAATATATATAAATTACTATTTTTATTCAGTTGAATTACTAAAATCCTTAACTTTGATTTATAGTAACATTAACTATAAATCAAAATTAATGATTTTTTAACGATGAAATTAACAATTTTTTTACATTTAATTTTTATAGCCTTCATTTTTTATTATATATAATATTTTTGTATGTATGTACTTACTTCACTAAAAAAAAAAATTTTAATATAGAAAGCAAAAAGTATAAACAGAAGCACTTTAAAATTCGATAATTAATAGATTGCTGTTAAACAGTAATATTAGAAATGAGGATACAACTTTGTTAAAATGTATATTGAATAATGATAACAATCAAACATGCACAAGCATTAATTTATGAATTTCATTGTATTTGCTGGTATGCAATATGCATCAGCATTTTTTATACATAAAAAAATTACTAAATGTCTATTTTACAAAAATGCACATCCTGAACTATTTAAATGGAATTCACTAAACACTAAAGCAAAAAATGTTTACAAATAAAAGTATGTAATCAAAAATGAATATTTGTGCAGAAAACATATGTATTTTCAAAGTAAAATTTCTTCTCATGTGGTGGTATACATAGATTTAGACAGATTTGTTTAACCGACTAGTTATTATATATAGTTTTTATATAAACCATCCAATTACTTTTGCTAGTTGTCTTTTTTATGAAGAAACAAAAGGGTGGTGATCTAATACGAAACAAATATCCCTGGTATATTAAGAAATATTTACTATATTTTAAGACTTAAGAATAATTAATTTCTTAAGGTATTTTCATAAAGCAATTTAGAATAAATCTTTTATTAGAAAAATAGCACACATGTATTTTTCCAATTAAATTAACTTTTATAACAATTGATGGGTTTGGGTTAAACTATTACTTACTGTTTCTTTTTTATCTTTATTTTAGAGGCTATAAGTGCAGATTCCTTAAAAGTTGCTCCATTTGTAAACCATTCAAAAGAACAAAATTAATAAATATAATATTTTTTATATGTTTACTATACAAAAGTGTTGATTATTTAAATGAATATATGAAAAAATTCATTAAGTTCAATAAGTCATATACTTTTTGTTCGTGAAATCATATACTTTCACAAATTCAAATAAATGGTTTGTTATAATTGCATTAGGAAAATGACTAAACGATAAACTAAACATGCTTTAGTATTACAAAGCATGGCATAAAATTTTTTTCTAACTTAAATAATTTATAAGAAAAGTTCAGTTGTACTTGTTATTTTAGTTTATTCACTAAATTTTTTCCCAATTTCCTGTTGAAATTATTTTAGAAAATGAAAAAAGATAAAAAAATTTAAAAATTAATTCCATTTAAGCAATACAGTTCAAACAACTGATTGATAAATAAACTAAACATATTACAAAAAATATTTAAAAATATTTTAAAATTTCACTACCATTGCCAATATTTTTCATGGCTGATGTTCACACATAAAAATCAAAACACAAACAAGTAATAATGATTAACAAATTACTTTAAAATATCATCGCTATATTAGTAGCAACAATGCTATATCAGTACAACATTAGTAGCACATATTTAAATTCAAAATTTAAACTTTTTCTCAAAATACCAGTTTATATTAATTGTAAAATTCTAATTTATATTACATAGAAGTATTTTTACAAACATTATAAACGTTGAGCACAAGCTATAAAAATTTTCAGAGTATTTTATAATTAAAAAAATTATAATTTTAATGTATTAAATGTTTTATGTATTAAAAGCTTGACCCACCAATTATTTGATTTCATTTTTTTTTTCTTTAGGAAATAATCGAAGCCTTACATGAAAAATTTTTTTCAATTTAAAAGTTTCACACTTTAGATTAATGTAAAGGAAAAATACATTTATGGTCAAAACTAAATCACTTAAAATGAATACTTCTTATGATCTCTTTAAAAAAAAAAAAAATACCTTTTGCTTCACTGACCACAAGATATTTTTTTGGGATACACAGAGAAGATAGACTATAAAAAAAAAAAAGAGGTTTTATGGAATGAAAATATTTTTTTAATGTTTAAGTGGAGAAACTCAATTGTAATAAGAAATATTTCTTGAAATCTCTGGATAATCAAAAAGAGAAACATCTCTAAACGATTTTTGCAATCTCATGATGAACATCTAATATTTAATTATCTTAATTTTAATTATTTGACTACGCGAATTTCACTAATATTTTAGAGCGATCGATACTTTTTCAAATCAATTTTCGATAGTATAATTATTAACAAATGAACAAGCCATAAAGAACTATAAAATTTTTACATGAATTAAAAAAAAGATGAACTTACAAACATAATCAAATCATTTGAAATCAGTATCAAATATATATATATATACTTAAATACTGATGAGTTAATGTACTTAAAGATTAGTAAAATTTTCAAAATATTACAAGTTCCAATAAAGTTGATTACTCTAAATAAGAACTAATATGTTTTTGAATGAATGAAAATAAACAATAAAAGATCTACAATGATATATTTAAAATAATAAAGCATAATTAAACATCAATTGCAGAAAATGAAATAGGCCGTTAATCTTGGAAATTAAAATAAAAAATCAATCAGAAAATTGTTTAGCTAAAATTTTAAGTTTCAAATTTCAAAGTCACTCACCACAGCAAACTGAGAATATATATAAAAAGAAGTCTTTTAGATGTGCAGATACCTTTCATGTTCTCGCACTGTAAACATTGTAAAAAATTCTTAATAAAAACGTTTGAAACGCAACTAGTATACTAGTGTCATTATATCCAAATAACATGCTACCACACATTTAAATCTGACGTGTATCACAATCGCAAGGCAGGCATTTAAAGTGACAGATTGATCATAGTTTTTTAAGCGAGTGATTAAAATAAATCGATTAAATTTTATGAGAATTTCCCATTTCATCTTCATCATTTTAATCGAAACGTCATATATATATTTTGGTCAATCCTGCTGGCATAGCGAATAGTAAAAATAGGCAAAACACCTGAGGTTTATATACATGAACTTTTTTTAGTTATTTTTTAGATTAATACGATCTAATGCTCCTTCATTTTTTAAACTATACTATTAGAATATCTACATGATTTTCATTCAATATTAAAAAAATTATTGTAGGACAAATATAATAAGCATTCCTAGAGAACTTCAAAATAGTAAAATAAGGCAGTCTCATTTGTCTAACATCAAGAAATAAGAAATAAATTTGTAATTATATATTTATGTGACTAACTCAGATTTTTGCATGATTATTTAAATTTTATGAACAGATTATTATTTATTTTTATTTTTTTTTATTTATTCGACGAAATCTGTTCTAATATATATATATATTTCATTTTAGAAAAGCTACTATAATGAAAGATTAACAGTTTATTAATATGCAAAGTAGAAAAATTGAGAAATTTTTCATTTAAAGTAGCGATGAAGAGAAATCTTTTAAACTTAATGTTTCGTTGTAATTAATTCGATACTTTATTACTTTAAATAGCTCTAAAACAAGCTTTAAATGAAATATGAAAGTTTTAATAATTAAACTGAAACAAATTACGGAATATGTATTACACAATGCTAGATAACACCAATTATCAAATATAATACTGGGTTTCGTGATTAATTGATATATTTTAGAATCTGCATAATTCAAAGAAAGAATTAGAATTAGAATTAAAAAATTATATGCTAATCATCATTATTTCAAGGTATAAGATTTTTCTTTTTTAATATTCTATAATGTAATATGGAGTACATTACATTTTTTCTCTTTCACTAAATTACATATTATCTATTGTAATTAAAATATCATTATATAGCTTATACACAAGAAATTAACGTCTCTTCAAAACAGTTAGTGAATTTTATCTGAATGACAAAATGAAAACATTTTCTAACCATTTTTCATCGTCCAAAGCTATAAATATATATTAATTATCTTTTAATTTTCCTTAATTATTTCTTTCATTAATGCAAACAATACTTTGACATAAACCACAACTATGAGGGGTTTTTTTTTTCTACTATCTGTGTGAAACCATTATAAATTTTATGACTTTTAATTGTGAATCAAAGTGAAGATTCTTTTTGTTCATACTTTTAGATTATTGTAGCTTCAATCGTAGTATTATTGATTATATCGAAATCTAGGCCTTCATGGGCATTACAAATGTTTAAAAAGCCAAAAGGTTTTTTAATTTCTTAACAATTAAAAAAATTGTATAATAATAAAAACAAATTTTTTTATGTATTAATTGTTCAGATTGTTAAAAAATTACTTTGTTTTCTTAGATAATTAATTTTTTAACTAAGTATTTGTATTCAATTGCAAAGCAAATAATTATTTTATTTTCATTAATATTCATTTTATAATGAATACCTTCTTTTTTTTTACTTTTGCAAAAATTATTAAATGTTTGTTAATTTTTTGAAAAATGTAAGAAACTCTTTATTATTAAAACTATGACAAACTTTTAAAATGTTCCTAAAATAGAATAAATCATAAGTTTTTTTTTTAAAACTCAACTGTGCAGTATGAATTTTATGAAAAATGCATGAAACGAATTTTTATTAAAAATTTAACGAAATAAATTGTATAAAAAAAATTTGTGTTTACTATATGATTGTTATTAATTGTTAAAAACGAAAATATGATTCACAATTCAAGTCATAATTTAAAATTTTCATTTTCCTAATTAAAAACGACACATGCATAATATTAACAATTTTTTTATTATTCTTTTACTAGTGCTAAATCGAAGAATGACTTAATTCAAAGTTGTTTAACTGTGTATTGAAAAGGATATATATAGATTTTAGACTAAAATTATAGTCCGTCATTAATATTAAATAAACTAGTGAAAAATTTTGCCAATAGAGAGCAGCACGCTACAAGAGAACGAACAAATAGTTAAGATGTATTTGAAGCTAATTGCTATTTCTAAATATAACGAGCAGTTAATGATTTTATTAGTTAAAGAAGCAGAAGGTTTATTGTCATAGACAGTCATGTCAATAGAAATATTTTTTATTAGCATTGCTCACATAGACAACAGCGCCTCTTGTGGCAGTTTCCTGAACCCAATCCCATATCATAAGCCATCCAATCATAGAGAAGACACTCTCCTTTGCGCCTTTTTTTTTTTGCCCCTATTAAATCTGACTTTTTCTCTACATTTTTCCCTCTTTAGGTGCAAGAGACTGTACCTGAAAGTTTCATATCATTTTTCTCTAGAATGAAGCTGAGCGATTACATTTCTTTGTGTGCTGTAATACTTCCGTTGATTTATATTTTTAGTTCCATCAAACATAATAAATAATAAAAATATAAAAATTAAATTTTTATTAATTTGTACAAATTAAAAAACATCCACGAATTTATTTCCTGTTAAAATGCTCTTAAAAATAAATATTCATTTCCAATACTAAATGTATATTATCGATTTCCTTAAAAAAACCTTTGGAAAAATCGAAAGACAAAAAACATCTGCCTTGACTAAGATTTGAGCATGGGTAGCTGGCGTACTGATTACTGAGTTCTATTGAGACTTATCGTCTTCTAACCTTCATCAGAATTAATATTTAATTACTTAATTTCTGTGGCTGGCTAATGTTAATCGGCTATTAAAATAAAATTTCATAAAAATAAAAATTTAAAAACAATAGGTGAAAAGAAAAGAAATAAATAAAGCAAATGAACTTTAAAAAAAAAATTTTAATTAAATTTTTAAAATTAGTAAAGTTAGACACTTATAATGGTAGGGTATAAAAAAAATTCCTTAAATAAAAACGCACTTTCACACAACAGTCAATTTTTTAAAATTCTTCAGATTTATTTTCTATTCTTTTTGTGCAAAAATAGGTTTTGAGACCATTCAATCAATAAGAAGTCACTAACCACGGCTCCAGATCGGCTGTTAAGACAGGAAGTAAAATTATAGTGAAATTCCAACTACTTGATTAGCAAATAAATTATCGTGGTTTGTAAATAAAATGAATGATACTTATTCTAAATAACAACCTAGGAATCTCTTTGACAGAAGGGTAGCACTGAAAGAAATATCCCAAATGGCCAAATGCAACGTACTAACAGCAAATGTAGTATATAATTTAGCATCACATCATAAATATTTAAACAGTTCATCAAAATATACTAGTACAATTTTTGTAAAAAGTTAAAAACAAAGGAAATATTGCTCCTGTTTTATTTTTAAAACAATCTGTTTAATTTAAAAAAGAAAAAAAACAATAATTACATTTCAATAAGTATTCGCTTAGAATAGATGGCGCTACCAGAGAATGATGATAGATGGCGCTATTTCAGAGAACATACGAAAAATACGAATTTTTCTGGGAGATGCAAAGAGTTATCTCGTGCCTCTCCTAATCATAGAAGAGATTTTTTTTTTTTTTTTTATCCTTTACGTTTATTATCAATTGTTATTATTGGATTTCCTATATTTTCAGTAAGCAAGGAAATTTTGTAATCATAAATTTGATAGATAGATACCAGATAAAAACAATTGAATATTTTAAGCAAAAGAATTTATTTAACGATGCAAAATACAAATTCCTAAATTACTGACGAAAAAATTAGTGGAGCAGATAAATTTAAAAGTATTGAACATATACGAAATCTTTTTTTTTTTTTTTTTTTTGGACGTTTATTTAGGCTTAAAAAATATTATTTTGTAATTTTTCAAAACATTAAAAATATTATGCATAATAAACCTTTACTGTGTTATTTGGAATAAAATTGTAGCTCTAATCATAATGCTATCATTTGAAATTTTTTAAATATTTTTATTTTCTTTTTATTTTATAACGTGAATCACATATACACGACAACTTTATCAGACACTGTACATGTAATGTTTACTCCTTTCAGTTTCAGGGTTAAATATTTGATCGATAAAGAAAAAAAGACAAGAATTATTATTTTTTATTCAATACAACCTACGTACAAAATGTATTCAAATTCATTTTAGTATAAATTTAACATGACATGATTTTTAATTTTTCAGAAATTTTAAGAGTAACAATTAAAAGCAGTTTCTTATGCCGAAAATAGATGTTTTTTTGCTTTATTATTTCTTTAAGCATACATGTTTAGAAAAATCTCTATTTAGCATCAAAAACATATATATTTCTAAAATAACATACTTCTTCTAATGGCCATCAAACTTATCAAATAAATATATAAAACTAATATTTTAAAATAAATTCTGCAATTTTCTAAAATATTAATTATATATATAGCAGTGCCGATACAGTTCTATAAATAGTGTTAATATATAACTGAAACAATTTTATACAAAAATTTTACACAGATCCAAAATAATTTCTTTTTATGTTAGCATGTTTGTATAAATTTACGAGCATCTGAAACAGAAAAAAAAATTTTGCTTCGGCCTTTTTTTAATCAATAAATTTAATTTCTTCTTTCTTTAAAAACTGTTAGAAATTTAAACAGCCAAGTGACATTCCAATGAAAAAAATTCTCTTTACTCTTTCGGGGTCCTTGATCATCCACACTTCACTACGACTCAGTAAATAATAATGGTTCTACGTAAATCACTCTGAAATAAGTGGTTTTCTGTATTGTATCGTCTTCTTTTAAAGAGACTAGCAAGGTTTTTTTTTGCTTGCATTTCCCAAGTTTGATCCGGAACACCAGAACCAGTGGGAGAGTACTGGAAGAAGGATCTGGTAACATACAAAATAATTTAGTTACAAGAATTTGGTGCAATGTAGACTTGTACAAAGTAGTGGTTCAACTAAT
>BPLR01006279.1:0-17511 GCA_021605095.1 Caerostris extrusa
ACAAAGTACCGCACTGTATCATTAAAGCTTCAAAGGGTTTCATCTGAGTGCATTAGATCCAGTTTCTAATATTTTCCCCTATGTCGTCTACAGAAGAAAAAGGATTACAATAACATGGAAAATAGAAAATGTCAGCTTTTCCAGCAAAACGACCCGGAGAGTCAATACGCAGATCCATGTTTTAAGCTGAGTTCATTGGATAAAACTTATTGGTTTCTAAAATGCTTTCAAAGAGGAGTCAAGAAATAAACTTGGTTGTTGTTGTTAAACTTTGCAGAGATGATAAATATTCGGATCCAGAAAAAATAAACATTGGTTTTTAAAGCATATGTCACGGCCTTTGATGGATCATCTGCATTTGAAAGAGAAAAAGGATTCATTATTAATAGAAAAAGGTAGAAGAAACTAAAATCATAGGTGATTTGCGGGACTAAACTTTTTCTCAAAAACATCAATATCACCCATGGATATTTTAACTATATGTTGTGAACTATGGAAAAACTGCAACGACAACAATATAGCTAAACCATCTTCTGTTATTGCTTATGCATCACTCAGAACAAAGTCGTGTATGGTGAAGATTTTCCAGAGCTATGCACATAAAGAAGTTTCCAAAGATTTGAAAAGGAATCAGCAAGAATTACAAAACTTAAAATCCAATTAAATTTTTATGCCAAAACGCAAATACAAGTCCGAAAAGGAAAACTTTTATTCACACCATAAATGACTTCGGTAGATTTGCAGTCCGCTTGCTATTTTTCATTCGTCATACATCCTATTTCCAATGGAATGCCTTCACTCGTTTTGACAATGGGTTTTATTGAAGAATTTTCCGATGTAGAAATCATGCATTACACCACGCTCTTAGAAAAGGCAAGATCAAAGCTTTGTTGTAAATTGTAAGGCTCTTATTTTTGGCCAGCAAAGGAAGATCCACTTTGTCTGTCATGAATGAGACACACGTTTCTTCCAACCCGAAGAGGATCTTCTCTGAAGACAACATTCAGCAATTGTGAATTTTGACTCAAAATATGAAACTTGCTGCAGCATTTTCCTTATATTGATGTGCTTTATCACCTTGTACGATTTGAGCTAGACATTTGCAATGGAACGGAGATTTCTAGTATTGAGAAAATAATATATGCAAATCCAATAAAGATTATTAAAAAGAAAGAACTTTCAATGGAAGATCTACTAAATTACTACACAAAAGAGGCAGAAATTTTTGTGATGTGAAGTTACGTGCCAATAACGAACAAGTACTTGCTTGCACTAAAAGCAGTTTTATGGTTTCTAGATCAATATTTCTAGAAAATTGTTTAAAAATAATCAGAAAGAAATCAAAAACGTCAGGAAGTCGTCGAGATAACTAATATTGATATATATACTTTAAAACTCATGTTGAAATTCATGTATTTGGAAAAGATAGAAGATTTTCAATATCAAGATGTTTTGAAATTATATTCAGCAGCTGCTTTTTACGGATATGAAAAACTGAAGAAATCATGTTCTTCTTTTTTGTCTTCTAATGTTCAATCGGTTAATGTATGGGAAAGTTTTAAAGATTTCCCGATCATGGCGATGGAGGAACTTAAAGCTTCTGCAATTAACCACATTTGTCAACATGTAAGGAAGTTTCTCAATGGCCGAATGGAAGCAGTTGTCGATTAATCGTTGACAATATTTTGTTAGCAACTGAAATACTCAGGTATCTCTCTTCAGTGATTCAAGAGACTTATAAAGAAAAACCTAATCATTGTAAGCATAAATTAATATTATTCTAGCTAAAGTTTGTTTGAGTATTTTATGAAGTAGCATATTTAAAAAATAAGAAAAATTAAATGTAGTAATATATTTTTTTCAATACATTCCAATTATTAATTTAAATATGAATTATATTCTATATTGAAGAGTAATCTTTAAATAAAGAATAATTAATATTTTTAATTTTAATTTATTACTTGGAAACTGAAATATTATTTTAACATTAAAGCGGCATAAAACTGAAAAAATGCATTAAATTCTTAAGTATTAAACTATTTTAGAAAGTACAGCAATATAGTTGTAATAAATTGAAAGTGGGCGTAACGTAGTTTGTAATTCTAATAAAATTTCTAGTGTTTCTAGATATAAAGCGCTTGTTTATAAAAATGTATTTTTAAAACATAGTTCAAAATCAGAACTGGATATAATATAGAAATCTCAGAATAATAATTTTCTTCTGTAATGCAGTCTCCATTGCATTGATTAGCATTCAACTTACTTCATTCCACTAACACTAAAAAAATAAGTAATTTCGGAATTCAAGATAAAAACGATTTATATTAACTTAAAATAAAAGTATCTTGGAAAAAAATTTAAATTTCGAAAGTCAGAAAATTCAAATACCCATCAAAAACTATAGTAAAACAAAATTTGCCATAGAGATGCTTAATTAGGCTTATCATCAAATTGAAAACTTAATCATAGTAAGCAAGCATTATTTGTTTAAGCAACCAGTACCGGATAATAGTTATTAATTGTTTAATTGGTAGCGCAATCTTCCCACTGGGTAAATTTTATGCGAATCACAGCTAATTCTAGACAGCAATCATAAGTATCCTTTCATCGATCAAAGGATCACTGATTACTTTGCGTATTACTAGCAGATATTATTCATTGTTGAAATTTAAAAATTAATTTCAATTAAATTTTATTATAAAAAAATCACTGCATAATTAAAGGTTTGAGATTTTAACTAATTCACCTTTTAAATATTATAAATTGGATAAAAATACATTTCTTATCCAGCTATTCAGAATTTTTCCTCACCTTTCCTCTGTTAGTTCTTAAAGAAATTAAATGTATTAAACTATAAGATAATTACAGCATGATCGAAAATTATGCAGCAAAAATTCTGCTTTATTTTTTGACAATAAATAATGATACCACCAGATGGCACACATTATTTTTTAACGATGGGTTCCATCTGGTACCATAAATTTGGTGGCAATAAAAAAAATAGCTAATTTTTAAAAATAAATAACATTCTCGAAATTTTTGACTGCTATTTAAAAAATCCAAAGGAAAAAACTAAAAAATAACTTCAAGAAATAATCTTTGGGTTTTTAGAAAATACAAATTCGTAAATAAGGAAATCGCTTATTTTATTCATATATTAACAGAAAGAAAGATTTTTTCGTAATGAATATCTTTATTTTCAAACATCATTATACCAGCTTTTTTTCAATCTTTATTATAAGGCAAATAAAAGTAACTAAAATACGAGCAAAGCCCTATTGTTTAAAACAGAATTAACATAAAAAATAATAATTTTAATTTGAAGATTCAAAAGAATTTTGAAATTCCCAATAATATACTGCATGCCTTTTGCTTTTAAAACAATTAATTTTAAGAAAAATTATTTTTAAAGAACACAAACTCGGTAAATTTTATTTAATGAAATTTTCATAATTTTATACTTTTTTTTAACTTATATATGTATATAAATTGAAGGATTCCTTAAAAAAGTACTCATTTGATAAAGTTCCCAGGTATGATAATATTTCAACTATTCAAATGATAATGTTTTTAATGTTTCAAGTTCTGGCCGGTTGTAAGAAATGGAGAAATTATTTTTAGCTCAATTTAGAACATTCATATGACAAAAATCACATCTTCAAAATATTTTATTTAAAACAATATCTTATTTTTAAAAAAACATGAACCAGATTATCTAAAATCATTATTATTAAATGTAAAATAACAAATCTAAATATTTTTCTAAAAGAATTTGTTTGACTATTTTCATAAACAATCTTTTTTTCTTAAATATGTTGTTGAATAAAATAATTAAATGCTCAAGTTTATTAAATTTGTGTTTATATCTGTACTAGAAAATTCTTTAACAAAACTCTTCTCAATTTTGTAATTATCAAATAGTTATCCTTAGTTTTTAATTGTACAGTGATTTGTTTTTAATTATTTTCAGGTAAATGATTCGTTTTAAGGCATTATATACCTAATAGAAAAAGTTATTTTCTTATGTTAGCAAATATGAAGAAAGTTAATAATTCCTCACAAGGTACAAGTAGCCAAATTATTATGCCAAAGAATATGTACAATGTGCAAAAAAATGTATTGGGTATAAAATATGTATATATATTTTAATTTTGTTAATATTTATTGTTATTGTCAATTGTTAGTACAAAAAGTATGGAATTGTGTTTTAAATTATAATAGAATTTTTTTTTTTTTATTATTTGTATTTATTTTTAAATTGTATTCTTTACTATTTGTACTCTAATTAAATATAATTTTCAGAGTATACATGAAACAAATATATATTTTGAAGCAAATTTATTGTTAATATTTATTGTTATTGTCATTTGTTAGTATACAAAAATTTACTTATAAACAAGTAACATAAAAAAAAATGCAAGTCAATTCCTACTTTTTTCACTGTATTGCAGAATGTCCTTTATAAATAATTTTCATTCATTTTTTTTTTTAAGTTTATCTGGCGCCATCTATTCGTAGATATATGCAACTTAAATCTAAAAAAAAAACTTTAATTAATTAATTATATTTAATTTCTGAATTAATATTTGAAAAAAAAATGTATTAACATCCAGTGTCATCCACGACAAGTTCAAAAAAAAATGTATTTGAATTTGAGTGGCTGAATAAGAATATTTTATGAACGATTGAAAATTTGAACAAGATATATATATAGGAGAGTGTGAGCTAATAGAAGGAATTGAAAAATTCCCTTATAAGATTAGATTACAATTCAGTTTTGTAATTTGTAAAAATTTTATTATAAAATTGTTTTTAGATACATGAGGCAATAACTAGCTGTAACATATATAGATACATCAATGACAAAAAATATATGTAACCCCATATGAATTAATTTATTCATAATTAAATGATTTAATGAACCTTTTTTTAAATTCAATTTTAATAATTAAAGCAATAATGTTAATTAGATTACTAATAAACTATTTTTTAAAAATTCTGTTTCATTCTTTAAAAGCTTTCATTTATTGTAAATTCTATGAAATTATATTTCTTCAATGACTCTTATGAAATCAAATCTTATGAAATCAAATTATGACCCAAATTTTTGTTATCATTTTATGATATTAAACTTATATTAAAAATTAATTTTTTAATAATTTAAAGTTCAAAAATCAATCAGATAGTTCCTCATGAAAATATCAAGAAGATCTGAAAGTAGACTTAATCTCTGACGAGTGAACTTGTGTTTCATATTATTTTACAGTAAAAAAAATTATCAAAATAAGTTTCAATTTTATCTTGACACCGCTTTTATCTTTTCAAACACGTGATCAAATGTCTGACTATTTTTTCTCTCTCCACATTAAGTATTAGATTAAGAAAGAAGTTTATCTTTCTGACTATTTGCATGAAAGAAATAAGTTCCGATAACAAAGAAATATTCATTGGACTTCAGTTTATGAACTATCAGGAATAAAATTCAAAATGTTGCTGATAATAACATCCTGATAAATACAAATTGCTTTTAATGTAGAAGAGTTAGTTTCATTTATATTCCTGTTCCCAAAAAATAGAAATTCTGAATCTTTTTTTAATTTATGTTTTTATACTGTCATGTAAATATTTTTACAAAAAAAGAAATTCATAAATAATTCAGGGATACGACGATAATTTTTAAGGCGTAATCTTGTAGTTTGAATGGAGAATTTAAAATTAAAGAAAGTGTTCTAACATTCAACTTTGTGTAAAAAATTAATTTATTTTCTAATTTAAGATATTTGACCCTAACTGATTGCACTGATTTGTGCCAAGATTAACATCAAATAAGGTGCAATACGGAGGGCATAGTACATTTTACTATAAAAGATAATAAGGAATGAATTTACCCTTTATTTATTCTAGAGTTAACTGGTTCACATTGCAACGTCTCGGCTTGTATTAGACCTATAATAGCTTCAAGAAGAGGGCCACTTTCAAGTTCATGGCCACACTTTAATTTTTATGTACAAGCACTATACATATACAAATCTCTGGATTATTATAAGTTATTATTTACAAAAATTAAATTTTAAAATTAAATTGGATTCACAAATGCACGATTAAATCACAAGTACAGTTCACTTCAAGGTCAGATATTTTCAGAGTTTTCGAGTCTACGTTGAATCTAAAAATAAAAGCCCTTAATTATCACAGGGCGTAACACACGAAATCACAAGGGGTTCACTTTGGAAACAGGCGGAATCCCGGCCTATTCAGTCACTTCCGAAAAAAAAGAAAAACAGCACTTCTGGTCGACTCTTCTGAGAACTCTCTCCTTCTTCACCAAAATCCTCTCTAGGACAATCCGTCAAGAGGGGGTTAGCTTCCCTCACTTCTCATTGAGTAGACATTTCTCAGATCGTGGTTTATCACCAATCACGATGGAACTATTCATAGTATAGTTCATATTCAATTTGTATTCGTTTCGACCTGTGAAGGTTGCAAAGGCCTCATGTCACTAGTTCCTGAGTCTCATTATTCATGATTCATGATCAGCTTTCAGGGTTTCAGTTGAGTTTTCAGCTTTCAGGTTTGATCAGCTTTCAGGTTTGACTAAGGGCAATAGGCAGCTTCATTTTAGCGAGGAACCACGAGGCTAAAGACTGAGTATGATGGTATTAGGCAGCCACCTACGATTTAAAGTGAATTCCGAGCCACTACAAACATCCATGGCAGCGCCGAGACTCGAACCCGAAACTTCTGGCACCGAGAGCTAGACACTCAGTCCTTCAGGCCCCATATATATAAACATTATAATACTATTATTTAATGAAATATTGATGTTTTTACATATATCATCCAGGACATACGTAACATATTCATATAACGATATCAAAATAATCCATATAATAATCTTATGTATATTTACCAATATACGTAAAATCATTTCAAGGTTTTGGCAATACAAAAACTTATATTTTCTATGTATGATTGTAGTTAATATTTTTTAAACATTTGAACTTGGTGTACTGAATTTTATTATGCGCATAGAATTAATTTATTAAAAATCTTGTTACTCGCTGACTCTTATTTCGCTTAAACTTAAGTTTTAAAATCATTTACTAAGTAAACATAAGACACACAAGAAATACTGTCAAAAAGTAAAAAAATGATTCTTGAGGAGTGTAAGTTTAAAAGTGCAGAAGCTAGAAAATAATCGCCAGAAGAAAAACTTTTGATATTTGACATTCGCCTTTTTCTTTATTTTGCGGTGAACTTAATTTACAATCTCAATTGCGCAATAGATAAACACTTCTTACAACCGCTCTTGATTGCTGATCTTATCAGTTGCTTCTAGAACTGCAGTGCATAACGAGCTTGAACTGTTTCATTTTCATCCGAATGAACAAGTTAAAACTTCCATTATGCCTTTTAAAGAAGAAACATTTACATTCATTTGGAAAATAGAAAACTTCAATTTTCAACGAAGCGTTTCGGTGAGTCAATTATCAGTCCATGCTTTAAACTGCAAATCAATGGATAAAACTAACTGGTACCTTAAATGCTATCCTAGAGGAGTTCGCAACAGATTTTTCATTGTGATTAAACTTCACAGAGGTGAAGATTCAGGACCAGAAACAATCGACATTGGTTTCAAAGCGTATGTCATTGCTTTTTGATGGATCGTTCCCACTTATTGAAGAAACAGAGTCAATATCTTCAGAAAAGGGCAACGAAATTAAAATTATACGTGAGTTACGTGATACGTTTCTCAATAGACCTAGAATATTATCAAATGGTGATACTTTAACCATATGTTGTGAAATATGGAAACATTGTAGAGACAACATTGCAATTAAATCATCTTCTGTTATTGATAATAAATCACTCTTTGGTGAAGATTTTCAAGCTGTATATGAAGAAGTTTCAAGGATTTCACAGGGAATCAGTAAAATACAAGACTTGAATCCAGTTAAATTTTATGCAAAAACGCAAATGCAAGTGGAAAGAAAAACTTTTGTTTACCTCGTAAAGGACTCCAGTATCTTGCAAAAGCCACATAATGAGTCTTTTACCATCCATTCTACTTCTGATCTAACACCTCCATTGCTGTTGACAATCAATTTTTCTGAACATCTGAGTAAAACTGAATTTTATATTCGTCCACTTGTGAAAACTTGGACAGAAGTATTTTCTTAAAGTGTAATTTGGTTTTGACTCACAGAGAAATTCCACTTTCAGTAATTAGTGATGGACATCTTTTCAATCCTTCAGAAACACTTGTCTGGAGGATAGCAATTGGTAACTGGAACTTTCCGACAGAACAGAAATTGGACTTGAACTTTTCTGATGAAGAACTATCCTTGCGATTTGAATTGGACATTTGCAATGGCACAGAAATTTCAAGCATAGAGAAAGTGATCTATGCAACTCGAAAAGGGTGACTAAAAAAGGACAACACCTTAATGGAGTATCTACTGAATTATTACAAGGAGCAAATATTTGCGATGTTGAACTGCGAGTGGCAAACGAAACAGTGTCTGCACATGAAGCAGTTTTATGTTCAAGATCAGCGGCCTTCAGAAAAATTTTCAAAAACGAGGAGCAAAACAAACACTCAAGAGTTGTTCGTATAGAAATATTGACATGCGAACTTTAGAAATATGTTAGAATTTATGTATTTAGAAACCTTTGAACATTTGGGATTTGAAGAAATATTGAAACTTTATTCAGCAGCTGTTATCTACGGATACGAAAACTTGAAGAAATCGTGTTTTTCGTTTTTGTCTTCTAATGTTCAATCGACTAATGTCTGTACAATATTAAAACTTTCCAATTATCACAATGATGAGGAACTTAAAACCATTTCACTTGATTATATTCGACTACATGCAAAGGAAGTCCTTTCATTAGGTGAATGGAAAAGATTTGTTCTGGAAAATATGTTGTTAGCCAGTGAAACAATTGGATACATCTCTTCAGTGATACAAAAAGCATATTCATAATAAATGTAATGTAATGTAATGTAAGTATAAAATGTCCTTATGCATTTCCATTTTTCTTAAAACTTTAAAGATTAAATAAAATCATTTATGTTCTTTTTTATATATTTTATTTCATAAACGAAGTCCAATATTTGCAAAGAAATTAATTATTAAGCTATTAATATAATTTTAAAAATTGTTTATTCGTGTTATGAAATTAATAATAGAATTAAAATATTAAATAATTAAAATATAATAATATTAAATAATATTTTAAATAATTAAATTAAATTTTAATTATTAAATTTATAAATTATATATTATTAGATGCGCAAAAACTAAAAGTGATTTTCAAATTTCTCTATATTTTTATATGAATATATCAAGAGATGAGTAAGTAAATGAATTTACAATTATAATAAATGAATTGACAATTATAATAAATGAATTACAAGTATAATAAATGAATTACAAGTATAAAATGTTCTTATGTATTTCAATTTATCATAAATTTTAAATATTAGAAAAAAAAAAATTCATTTATTTTCTTTTTCTATATATTTTATTTCATTAACGGAGTCCAATATTTGCATTAAGAAATTAGTTATGAAACTATTAATATAATAAAAAATTGTTCGTTACGAAATAATTATTAATGGAATTAAAATATTAAATAGTTAAAATTTAACAATATTAAATAATTAATAATTTAAATAATTAAATTATTTAAATATTTATGTTTAGAAATACTCCCTATAAATGCGAATTCTAGGAGTAAATAATTTAATTTTATATTTTTTTTATTCATAAGATAGTATAAAAATAAATTAATTGAAAATTGAATTAATATAAAAAATTTTACATTTAAATAGTGAATATTATAACTCTTTAAATATAAATAAAAATATAAGAACTATAGAACCTTTTTTTTTAATTTATAATTATTAAATTTATAAATAAATTCTGTATTATTATATGCACAAAAACTAAAACTACAATGTTTATTTTAAAATTTAACATTCTCCTCATTTAGGCCATATTGTCATATTTTGTAATGTCGATTCAAGAAAATTTTCAATAATGATTGATATTATAATTAAAATTAATTATTGCACAAAAAAAAAAAAAAGGAGTTAGCGACAATCAGATATTCAATAAATTTTGTATATTAATTACATCCCTTAAATATAGGTCCATTTTTTTTTTTTCAGATTAATGTTATCTGAGGAACATGTCCCGATTGCCTAAAAATCCAAGCAAAGTACCTTCATAACATCAAGCAAAGATGCCTGTAAATAAAAAAATTGCTATTTCTGTTTGCAATAAATTATTTTTAATACTTCTTAAAATTTGTATTCATTTCAATAATTAATATTCATTTTCAAACGTAACATTAATTAATTTAATACATTTAAAACAATTATTATTTTTACATTACTTTGTTTAAATAGATTCTATCTTATGAAGAGTTTCAAAAATTCTTATGAAAGAATTTTGAAACTCTTTGCTTAAGTTAAGTATAATTTATAATTTATATTATTTCAATACATTTCATATGAATGTATTGAAATAACATAAATTATACTTCCTCTGTTCTATATTAATAATTATGGGACAAAGGAATTATAATTAATCTAGTAATCTTAGTCTAATAATCTTATTAGCAATTCTAAAAATATGTGTTCATTTTCATTAATTAATATTCATTTTCATGAGATATTAATTAATTTAACACATTTAAAACAATTATTATTTTCTCACAACTTGTTTTCATACAGACTTGATTTTTAATCAAAGAGTTTCAAAAATTTTTTTATATGGCATAAATTAAAATAACGTAAATTATACTTCCTTGTTCCATAATCATAGTATGAAGTAAATATTTAAAAAGCTTTTATTGGCGAATTCAATTGTAAGTTACGTTGTAGCACAAAAATTGCGAAGCTTTCAATAAAAAATCAATGTTAAAGAAATAAGTTTTATTTTTATTATAAAAGGGTTGAGATATTGTTTATATTTCTGTGATATTTGTAGAATAACTTTTAGAAACAATTTAAATTAGATTAAAGTGATTCAAAAATTAAAATAATTTCAAGTTATGAAATAAATTATTTAATATTTGATTGGCTCGTACTCAATACTGAGGAAAAAGTTATTTTATTTAATTTTTAAAAATTTTTATACAGGTTGATCAGAATTAAAGTCCCACTTTCAAAATGCTGTACAAAAAGAACCACTCGCACAATGAGTTCAAATTTGAATTGAAGATACTTGAAGAAGAGGTAAACGATACATCATCAAAAAAGAGTTCCAAAGTGTTTTAATACCTGGCGCTGTAAGCGGCACAAAGAAAGTGAATTCGGCTATCAGTGATATTTGAATCGAAATTACAACGTATTCGGGATGAGTTGCGCATTAAAACCAACTGTAGTGTTCAATGTGCTTGATTGTTTCGGTTCCAAGTCATTCAACAGTAGTGACACTGTTAGTGGAAAGCCCATCTACCATGGCAAAATTATACCAAATTGATGAAAATCGAAGGAACTTTTGATGCCGTTTCCCTTCTTCAAGTATCTTCAGTTCAAATTTGAACTTATTGTGACGAATGTTTCTTTTTTTTTTACATCATTTTGAAAGTGGGACTTAATTATAATCACCCTGTATATATAAACACAATTCAAAATTCAAATTCAAAATTTATAATTTACAAATTTTGTAAACTGCAGTTTAAAAGTACATATTAATATTTCTTCAATTATATACATATCCACAATTTTTATTATTTCATTGGAATAACACTCCATAAATAAAAATAAGTCTGAAGTTCCATGGAAGAGAAGTTACTCATAATGCCCTCTGGTATTAAACCAAGGTTCCACAATGTCAAAGTATTAGTGCAAGTTATTTATGTACCTCATGGTTATTTTTTTTTTATTTTTTTTTAAATTGTTTTTAAACTTTGACTGTTTCTTAATTAATACACTTAATTAAATTAAATGTATTAATTAAGAAGCAGTCGAAATTTAAAAACAATTTAAAAGCAAAAATTAATAACTACATCATTCCATTAGAAAATCATTTTTACAAGAGATTTTAACGTTTTAAAATAATAATTAATTAATTAATTTCTTAATTATTATTTTAAAATTAAACATTAATTATTAATTAAAACTAATAATTAATTAATAATTAAATAATCAATAATAATAATCTAGTTCAGTATTTCATTAAATAATTTTAATAAAATAATCTATAATAATCAATTTCAGTAATTAATTAAATTATTAATATTAATATAAATAAATTAAAATTAATTCTGCATCATTTTAAGAAAATGATGTAAAATTAATTTAATTTAATATTTATTAATAATTTCATAATTTCTATATAATCTTAACTTCTAACTTAACTTTTATTGGAAAATCCAAGTTGTGGTCCAGTTGTAGTGTGCTTAGATAGTACTCAGGAATGTTCAAGCTCAAATCCTTGAGTATGAGTACATTGAGTTCATGAGTACATTTTATTTATATAGGTTTATGAAATTATATAATGTTCGTATATGTGTCCCATAGAATCAAATACTACTGACTGATTACACTGAAAACTTCAGTTTGTTTTTATTTTCGACGGTAGTGCTTAAATAGTGGTTTGAATGAAATCCGACAGGTAACGCTCTTGTTTTTACATTCTTAATTGAAGTTTTTTTTCACATTTCGAATGCTGTTCAAAAATACATTTTTGACCCGATTTAGCAGACATTTAGCAGAAAAATTTAATGAATGAAATATTACATAATTGAATTCCAATGTTTAACCACATAAATTAGCAAGCTGAAGAACGGGGGGAATTATAAACAAAAATAGTCATGAAATAGAAAAAATTAACAACATAAACAATTGAATTTTTGCCATTTTAACTGAATATAAATTATAGTTTAAAAACACTAAAAACACGCTAAAACACGAGAAAATGAATGTCACTGTTCTAAAATCGTGGGGTGCTCGATATCAATCGTTATAATTTTTCACTAGTTTCATTCCGAAATGCAGAGTTAGTTTAAAAATGTCATACAAAGCACCCCACGCTTTTAGAACAGTGACTTTAATTTTCTCCCTCAGCAATTTTATTCTTATGTTAACAATTATTTTTTACTTTTTAGTTTGATTAACTCTAAAAGCGTGTTTTTTAGTGTTTTTAACTATAATATTTTAAATGAGGTCCCGGTACGGAGGACTGGAACTATAGTTCTTGAAATAATTTAATTTTGAGTAAAAACAAAGGCTAAATGCGAATATGTCGAGCCAGCCAGGATTCGAACAGGGAATCTCCTGATACGTAGTCAGGCGCGTTATCTGTTGTGTCACTGTCCCACGTAGGTTTGAATGTCTTAGGTACCTTCATTCTACATGGGTTAAATTGCTCTTCATAAGCTAAAATAAGATCACTAATCCTGGCGATCCTAATCATGATGAGATAATAAACATATCAAACTATTTTAGTGTCGTCGGTCCTTGATAAGTCTACAACGTTTAATTAAATCTGATCGCTTAAAGTAGGGCAAAAATCAAGCCCAACGAGTCAGTTACAAAAACAAACAAACATACAGGTGAAACTAATAAAAGCGTATTAAAAAGTAATGTTATAGGACATCAATTCTATTTTTATTTAATTTGTACATATAATCAAATTTTACAATGGCAAAACATTGTAGGGTCTGATAATTAGATCCTTTATAATAGCCAATGCAATCATTTCGCATCATTTCTTAAGTTGCTCGGTAAACTTTCTCGCCGAAATGCTTCTCTTTAGGTGTTCAAGATTATCTGAACTCAGTGATCTTTGCCTTCATTTTTTTTACCTCTCCTTGTCTTCATTTTCATTGTTGAGACTCAAATAAATCATTTTCGTAATAAATTATTCCAAATTCATTATCTTCATTTTCATATATTTTGTGACTAATTTGTTTATTCCTGTACTTTTTAGCTTGCTACGATATATTAGTCCTTAGCACTGATTAACTAATCTTATTTGTGATGGCTAAGATTACTAGAATTTTGCCCCACATGTTTGTTTTGCATGGCAACTCGTGTCCCAGAAAAAAAGGAGATTCTAGTGAGGGTTCATATGAAGTTCAACTGTTGTGTGACCAACATAACTCTTGGCTTCTACTTCTGATAAGAATTAGTTACCAATTTACTACCAATAAACAGGTAATTATCAAACATTCGAGTTTGAAGCTATACAGGATTCAAGAGATGGTCCTTTTCAGAGAATCTGTTAAGGTTGAGATCATCTCACAGTGGAACCTCCGACAGTAGAAATCTGACAGGAAGAAATCGGTTTATCAAGGATTGCACTCCTACCTCCCAAATCAGGCCCATTAATTCAATATTTCAACCTGTCAAATATTGAATTGTTTGGGCTTATGTGTGATAGTTCGCGTTGTCATAATAAAGAATAGTCATAATTTCTTTGCCGGTTGTATTTTCTTATTTCTTCAGAGACTTTTGGTAAAACAAAGTGCTTGTGTACCATGAACTGATCGTTGTACGATTCTCTACTATAGCCACATGTCCATTTAACACAAAAACAGGCTTCCCTTTTCTTCGAAAGGGCTTCTTGAGCTAACAACTTCGGTTGCGTTTTAGCTCACCTTGGAAGACATACACAGTCAAATGCTTATTATTTTCGAGCTCTACTGTGCTCCTAAATTCTTAGCAAATTTTTAAATGGCAAAAACGTCAAAGATTACGACGGATATGTTAAATGGCGCCACATATCACTTGCTTAGCCAGTACATAATACATAAAATAGCAACCTATGTGTTGCGCCTTATTGTTTGCTTTTATAGGAATGAATGTCTGGTATTAAAAATATTCTATTCGTCATAACTCATACAATGTTTAGCGAAACAAATCTGCATTATTTACCTTAGAAGTGACGCATAGATGCAAGATTCGTCACTTGCTTAAATGTTTTGAAGCACCACGATTGCATTTTTGAAGCATTTACAATTGATATCATCTGTTTTTCAACAATTGTCAAATTATACAAAATCCAATTCAAATAAATGGTTTCAATTATAAATAAAATCTAAAGACTTTTAATAAATCGTAGATAAAATATCTAAAGACGTCTCAATATCACTTAATGTCATATAACCGTTCTGCATATCATTCGCGCACAGAACTGACGTTTTTTCACAGCAAACTGGATTTTGAAAATGATTTAATGTCAAAATTTTACAACAGAATATGTTAAATGGTTCCACAAATCACTAGACATATCATATATCCATTTAAAAAACATGTGATCCTTGCTTCAAAATGCTCCTTGGGCGAACAACTTCTGCTTGCGTTTAGCTCACCTTGGAAGACATACAGTCGAATGCTTTTTTGGGGGCTCTAATATGTTTGTGGAAGTAAATAACAAAAATGTCATAGTCTACAACGTCTAAGTTAAAATGACCACGTATCCCTAGCGTAGCCAGTTCATAATACATAAATAACCTATGTATATTAGCTGTAAAAAAATTTTGCTTTTATAGGAATGAATGTCTGGTATTAAAAATTTCATAATTCATACAATGTTTAGCTACACAAACCAAATTCTTTTCTTTTAGAGCTATTTACTTAGAAATGATACATGGATACAATATTCGCCACTTGTTTAAATGCTGTACCTAGATTTTGAAGCACACTGATTGCATATATGAAGCATTTCTTGCACCAATTGATACGGGCTGTTTTCCAGCGATTGCCAAATTATACGGAACACGGTTCAAAATAAATTGGTTTCACATATAAATAAAGTCTAAAGACGTTCTATAAATCATAAATAAAATATCTAAAGACGTCTCAATATCACTTAATGTCGTATAACCATTCTGCATATCATTCGCGCACAAAGCATTGATGTTTTCTTGGCACAACAAGCCATTTTGATTTAATGTCAAAATTTACAACGAATATGTTAAATTTGCACCACTAGACATATCATATATCCATTTAACAAAAAGAAAACAGGCTATCCTTTTGCTTCAAAGTGCTTCTTTGTGAACAACTTCTGTTGCGTTTAGCTCACCTTAGAAGACACATACAGTTGAATGCTTTATTTTGGCTCTAATGTGTTTCTAAATTTTCTAAGTAAATAATAAATGGAAAAATGTCAAAGTTTATAACAGATATGTTAAATGCCGCCAAATATCACTGGCGTAGCCAGTACATTATACATAAATATCAACCTATGTATTAAGCTCTTAAAGATTGTTTGCTTTTATAAAAATGAATGTCTGTGTTGGGGAAAATATTCTATTCTTCATAATTCATACAATGTTTAGCGAAACAAACTGCTTTCCTTTCTTTTAATAATATTTCCTTAGAAGTGACTGCGGAAAACGAATTATTAAGTAAGTTATGAACAAATTCAATAAGAACTGGGCATCGAATCTTTTTTATGACAAATTCGCTTCAAATACATAAGCAGATTTTTCTAAGCATATTCTAGATGGTTTCAAATCGAAGAATATGTTTAACATAGTTTATTGTTAAAATAAAAGTTTATTTCGAGTATTGTCATCGTAGAATGCTTGTTTAGAGGTTGTTAAGAGTTATTTAATTATCAGTTCAAATTATACTATCTTTAGTTTGTATTAGTGTTTCTTAAATCAATTTGCTTAAATAAAAGGCAATGGGTATATATGCTTCCTCCAGAAACAAAAAACTGTTCAATGATGTTTTGTTTAAATATACAATATAATTTATTATTTGTTTGAAATAACTATAATTAAATATTCTTTTTATAAATCAAAACCTGCAACATTCAGAATTAAAGAGTCATATTATTGTGGAATCATTAATACTCTTGCCCTGGGAATGTCGACTCATTTTCTTTTAAATACACTAATGCATCAAACAATATTGATTTTCATAAAGTATATTCAAACCTTTATAAATTTCCATTCTATATCAGCAAAATATAATATTGTAAGTAAATATGAATAAGTAAATGTCTGAAAATTTGACAATCTGCTTACAAACTGAACAAAACTTTATAACTTAGAAGCTAACCACTTAAACGCGTTTAATTCTAAAAATTAAATGCATGTGTTTTCAATTACAGATGTCACTACCATTTAATAAAATATATTAATGTACTTAAAAAAACACAATATTAAAATTTATACTAATCAAAACTAAGTTAAGTAAAGTTGTTAAGTAATCTTCATAATTATATTACATTAATCGCATGATTAAAGGATTTTGTAAATTTTCATGTTTAAGTGCATTGGCTGTATTTTTAAAAATACAGATTGGCATAAGTAAAAACATGTCCAATTGTTTCGTTGTGGGTAATTCAACATATTAAATGGAGAGTTTACTAATTTATCTCCCAATAATGTTTTCATACTTTAACATTTCATTTTCCTTCCTTAACTTTTTATCAAATTCCCAAGCGTTTCTACTTTAATTTATACTATAAGGAAAACATCAAGGCAAATATTACAGTATCAAGCTAAACTGTGTTTACAAGAAATGGTGGATGC
>BPLR01006280.1:0-31689 GCA_021605095.1 Caerostris extrusa
AGTTACGTATTGCGGTCTTATCTTCTATAACAAGGTAAAATTTCAAGAACTTTATTTGATATTTACTTTCGTTTGTATATATTTATTTATTTATTAATATTTATATTTATTTAATTTAAATTAATTAATTACCCTTATTAAGTTATTATTTTTAGTATATTCATTTTTTTTTTTGTGTGTGTGTGTTTTGAAAAAACATATCAAGCAGATTTAGCTTTCTTAAGTGACTCATTTTTTTTCTCTGAAATGCTGAGATAGTGGCCTGATGGGCTAATTACAGCCACCTAGCTATCGGTACACAGGCTTCAGGCCTGAATCCACAGTGGCTGAATGTATGTGGAGTGGGTTCTGAATCCACGTTGACTGTAGGTTCCCGTCTAATTAGCCAAAATGTGCAAAAAAATTATCGTAAAGCTACAAAAACCAAACCTGAAATGCTGTAAATAACTATACTCTGATTATAGTAACCGATATAAAAATTAATTTATTTTAAATATTCGTATATTTCAAAAATATTTAATTTCAGGTTAATTTGAATGTATATAGAAATAATCAGAATTACAGCTGCAATCGAAAATAAATAAATCCTTGCATTTCATACTTAAAAATAAAAAAAAGTTCGAACGTGATTGTTATTTTTTAAATTCACTCCCCTCAAAAAAAAAAATATTTTTACGAATTGAAGAATATTTTAATAACTTGTGTGCTTACAAAAATAAAAATATTATTTTATCTCAAAATGATTTAAACATAAAAACAACAGTTCTTAAATCTTTACTGTAGATTAAAACACGAGTGTACATGTAATTATCTTCATTTCTGTCTTTCCTCATCACAAAATCTGAAATAAAAATAAGTGTCAAAGTTTTTTTTAAGTAATCTGTTATTTTTATAGATAAATTCTAGTCTTTCGCTGTTGTCTAGTTTGCTTTTTTTATATCGCCATATCTCATCGATAAAACATATTCTCCTGTGAAAAACTCTTGTATCTCCTTAACTTCAATGCTTAATTTTATTGCTTGAATGTAAAACAAGGGAAATTCTGAGAAATAAGTTCATTAAAAATCAATAAAATAAATAATTTTAAAAATGAATTGTATTGCTTTCTTATTAACATTTTTAAAGTATGCCATGAATAATAAATTAAAAATTCCCAATCTAACTGATAAGATTACTGGAGTAAAGCTGTTGATAGTAAGTATCGATATTAATAAGATATATTACAACAATATATAAAACTGGATTCCGAGAATTACACAACGAAATCACAAAATCTAACAGTAAAATTTACAACAAAGAAATTCAGTAATGAGTTTTGATCAAACAATGCATCATAAATCGACATCGAAACAAAAATATAGACTTATTTTAAATTGGAAAATATACAAAATGAAACATATTAATAACATACCTGAGCTTAATTTGTGATCAATTTCAATATGGAGAGTGGGGAAGGTGATGATTCTCGCTCAAATGATGGTGTTAGATTAATTCAATTGGCCAGGGCCGGATTTAGATGAAAAGATACCTAGGCTGGTTCCACTTATGAGGCCTCGTCCCATTTTTAAGTTTGAAATTGTATGAGAGATATTAAAATACATCATCACTAATATGTTAAATGAAACATGCTGTGCATTTCTTGGTACTAATCTTATAAAATGGCACGGTTAATAACAAATAAAAAAGTCCAGAACACTTATTTGGGCATTTATTCTCAGCACTTAATTAGTACTTGTAACAATAACTAATCAAACATAACACACACATTTACAAAGAAACAAATTCAAATAATGAAAATCTTTTCCCACGAAAATAAATATGCAATAAAACATCATATTTTCTATCAAATAACTGAACGTATGAACTAGTATATATATTGTGCAATAGTATATACAACGCAGAACAGACCCAATGAGCCGAACGTTGATCTTAAACCAATACATTTTTGTTTGTTTATTAGTCATATGTGTAAAATTTCTCCTTATTTTCGATTCAGTGTTTTAGTGTTTACTGCTTTTTAGAACAGTGTAATTTTAATTTTGCTAACAATTTGAATGTAGGCCCTCTTGATCTTGAGGCCCTAGGCTGAATCCCAGATAGCCTATAGGAAAATCCGGCTCCTGCAATTGGCAGCAAAGCGAATTGCTGTGTCTAGATAGTCGAAGACACTAAAAGTATTGCAATGGCTGTAGTGCAGCAATACATCTTCCCAGAGAATCCCTACATACTCAATCGGATTCAAGTCTAGAGAATGTGCTGGACAGCATATATACACAATAGACTCCTAGGTAATTTTCCTCTAAAAACTAATTCTCTCCTTTAATCAAACTCTTGCAAGGTCTTCAATGATTATTGGCAAATTTTGCACGACTATTGGCAACTTCTTCACTGACAAAGCTGGCAAACTTATTCATAGACTGTTGGCAACTTTATTCATAGACTGTCGCAACTTATTCATCAACTGTCAGCACTTTTTCAGACTATTGAAAACTTCTTCATTGTGCAAAACAATAAATCGTTTATTACCATGAAGAAATCCCCAACAGAACCTGAGAAAGCGACGAACAATTAAAATGAAATATATCTCCCTCAATAAAAATTAGCGGTAATTGTGCTTCTTAGTATGATATACAGATCAGTGCGATCATCCAAAGAAATAACAGCTCTTCACATATTTACTAAACACAACGAATCTATTTCTTCGTGGATATGTTATAATATCAAGTATCTTCCCTGATCCCTGATTCTCTCCCTGATCGAAATTCTTTCTTGCGACCAAAATTGAAGGCATCGGTAAAAGTAAATTCCACTAATTTGTACCCAATTAATAAGTTTGTGTGCACAATTTAAATTGGTGGTGTCGTGATGTGAGAATATGCCCAATGCTAGACATCTTGCTTACCACCCTCTTCGAGACGCCTCCAAGCGCAGTTGATCGTGTATCAGCCTCAGTGACTCGAAGTACAATATAAATGGGTTAATATAATAGGTCTGCCTTCCCTGCAGTTAACTGTAATTAGCGGTCATATGAGGGACGTATGGCTGTAGGTCTCCTCGGCTGTACCTTCTAGAAATTTTTCTATTTTTCACCTTCATTAGCTCACACATCTCCCTATATATATATTCTTGTTCTTTTTCAATCGTTCATAAAATATTTTTTTATTTTCATCCACTCAAGTTCAAATATATTTCTTTTTTTTGAACTTGTAGTGATGACACTTGATGTTCATAAATAAAAAGCTTAAATATTAATTCAGTAATTGAATTTAATTACTGAATTAATATTAATTCTAATAAATTAATAATTAATTTTAGTTTTTTTTAGATTTCAAGTTGCATATATCTACCAATAGATGGCGCCAGATAAACTTAAAAATATGAATGCAAATTATTTATAAAGAACTCTGCAATATGGTGAAAAAGAAAGTAGGAATGACTTTAAATTTTTTTTTTTTATATTACTTTTTATAAATGCATTTCGTTGTCGATGAATTACAGGACTCATATTTTACAATATTGCTACATATAATGAATTTCTCCCTCTTCTATTCACCCAATGGCTCCCATCATAATTTTCAGACATACGATAACGAATACCAGTCATAAAAACCATTGCTTTCTTGAAGCCATTGCATAATTTCTACCGACAAAAACAGACTCTCTCATAATCTCCTTTAATCACATGTCGAATGTCACTAAATGACAACTGCTCCAGTCATATCCTGATGTGGCATTACTTTTTACGTACTCGTTTGCATATTCTTTTTGAAGATTGCAGCATAATTTTTATGAAGATTGCAGCATAATTTTTATGAAGATTGCAGCATAATTTTTATGAAGATTGCAGCATAATTTTTATGAAGACATGTTGAAATTTTCATATTTTTAATACTGGGACAAATTTGTACTCATTCATTTTATATTCTATAGAAAATTGTCATGTAACAATATTCAAGAAATTTTATAAAAGAAATGAATGAAATATAATTTATAAAAAAGTTTATTCAGAAATAGATGCTAGTACACGAAATTTATATATCAGTGACTTTTTTTCAATGATTGTTTTTTATTACATTTACAAATACTGAGATCTGTATTTTGTTATTATAACGAATATATTTCCATGTCAAAATTTTTATTTTTCAATATTAAAAATTGCCGAGGAAGAAAAACATATCGGTTAATGAGTCAAATGAAAAGAAATATTTATTGTTGAACAACTTTCATGCACAGGGCCGGATTTTCCTATGGGCTAACTAGGCTTCAGCCTAGGGTCTCAAGATCAAGAGGTGCCTACATTCAAATTGTTAGCAAAATTAGAATTACACTATTCTAAAAACAGTAAAACACTGAATCGAAAATAAGGAGAAATTCTTATAATTTACCATATCTGTATAAATGTATACTTGGATCGAATCAATTCTTAAATAAAATAACTATTAACAAATTTAATATAATATACAATGTTATTTTCTTTTTTTTGTGATCTGGATTTTGTTTGAATAAAGTTCCATTTTTGGTTTAGTTTAAAACTTAAAATTTATAATTCATACTTAAACTTTAAATGCGAATCATTGAAATAAATTTATCTGAATTGAATTTACTTTAAACTCCAATATATTGAATACATTTATTTAAGTTTGATGGAAAATATAATAGTTTTTATTGCATATTTTATTTTCGTAGTCCAACATTTTTATCATTTGAATTTTGTTTCTTTGTAAATGTTGTGTGTTATGTTTGATTAGTTATTGTTACAAGTACTATATATGGTGCTGAGAATAAATGCCCATAAAAGTGTTCTCGACTTGTTTTTTATTTATTATCCGTGCCACATTTTTTATAAAGATTAGTACCAATCCCAACATGTTTCATTTAACATTTTGATATATATCACAGTAATGGTATATATATACATGTAATTTACAATCTTAAAAATGGGAGGAGAAAGGGCCTCATAAGTGGAATAGCCTAGGTCCTCTTTTCATCTAAATCCGGTCTTGTTCATGCATAACAAAAAGTGTGCTTAATATTTTAGATTTCTTACACTATTGAAGATTAAAGAAAAGAATAATTTATTTATTTTTCCCTTATTTGAAAAATTGATGAAAATTTATTTTCCTTATTGGCCATAAATTGATACTCATGTTTAGATGTTTTATTGCAAACTTGATAATTTCAAAACAAATTTCCAAAAAAATTATATTTCTTAAAAGACAAGGTCATGAACATATAGCTTTTTAAATGTTTTTGTTTCAAAAAGTGAAAACAAAAATATAGTCAAAATTTTATTAAAAATATCACCAACAACAGAGTAGTGATAGCAAATTATTGCTATTTACAACAATAAATACACATAGTTCTTGTCCATTATTACTACAAATATAGACATTTCACAGAAGACTGTGCCGGGAAAACTTTTTAAACTGCCCTGCATTTGCACGATGGATAGAAGGAAACCCGGAAAACTAACAGGCAGCTAGATTATTGATGCGAGAGATATGCATACAATAAACTATATCTTTGATTTGCCTGTAAGGAAACAAATAAATTAGTCAATATAATTTTCACTTTTATTATGTCATAAACGAGGTGCTTCGAATACTCATACTCACTTTTGAAATACAGACACAACTTGCGAATCACTTTGCATAGCTTTTTGAGTGTCTCTGGGAGTGGCAATTTTCTAACCTAATAAATAAAATTTTTGTTAAATAGGGATACATAAATTTAAACTGTTTTATACTTCACCAACTTACACTCACTTTAGACAGAGACACAACATGCGATTTACTTTGCATAATTTGTGCCCTGGTGAGGGCAATTTTTTAATAAATAAAATTTTCTAACCTAATAAATAAAAAATTTTGTTAGGTAAGCGATAGATCAATTCAAACTGATTTTGAAAGTGAGATAATATTGAAATAAAAAATTGAGTAATTCAGAAAAATTGAAACTACAAAACAGAAAACCTAAAATATATTCAGTTATTATGACAGAAATATTTTTGATAAATTTATAGTAAGTAATAAGTGGTTGCCAACTTAAAATTGTAAATATGTTATAAGCAATTTTCTCACACTATGTTTTACTTTTTTACAGTAGTAAGTTTAAAAGTGATAAATTACACCAAGAGAAATGTTTTAATAAAAAAAAAAAATAATAATAAAAATAAATTTTCAAGTTCTAGTAGGACTGTAAACACCTACCAAGAAATAATTGCAACACATGAAAAATCTGGATTTTTATAAAGTAAACAAAAATTTTTAAAAGATATCATTATTTGTAATCTTATATTGACAACAGTTTCAGATATCATACAACTGTTAGTAAACACTAGTTTCTATAATTTATAGTATTTTGGTTCTGTACGTCACCACATCTCGGAACTTTTTATTTTATAATCAGTTGAAGTCCACTGATTAACTGAAAATCTATTTTTCTTAATCTATAATTTATTTTCTTTTTTTCTGATCTCTTCTCAAGAGTAATTGGATAAATTGAGATAAAGCAGCTAAAGCGAGCATAAATCTCAAAGTCATGTTACAGCTGGAAATTTAAAAAATAATGATTATGGTTATGGTTGAAAATGGATTATTAATTGAAACCCTGTTTAGTTATCTATTCAGACTGGTTTTTTATTTTACTGTAGAAGTTTAATTTACTGTTTTTAATTATAATGTAAATATTTTTAATACCTAAAAGCACTTTACATGTATAAATACAATTTTTAAAATTATTTTAATGTAAATTTAATTACTAAGTTTGATATTCGTAAAAAGAGGGAAAATAATGTAGTTAATAAATAAGCATATGTAAATAATATATGCATAATAAATAATGTAACTACAGAAACACAAAATTCTTACCTTCAGTAGAATTATGTTTAGAAGTTGCAATTATTTCTGAAGATATTTGTTGAACTTCCTCTGCTGTTGGTTTTTTTCAAAATAGACGATTGTGTGGGTTTTCCTGGGTTTTTTTTTTTTTTTTTTTTTTTTTTTTTTTTTTTGCTGTAAAAATCTTTGCTGCTCAACGTTAGTATTTGGGGCAATTTTTGGGCTATCATTTTGAAAGCTTCTTCATGGGACATTATCTTTACAGGAGTTTATATATGCTTCTAAGCCGTGTGCAAAGTTGAATAATTCTGCTGTAATTGGCTGCTCATTTTCAAGTTGATCCAATTTCGACCTACATCTCCCCAATACTTGTGAAAAAGGCCACTTATACTATCAGGAAGAGTTCTGTTCACTGCTTTCAAATTATCAACAAGAATTTCTTTTTCTCCATATTTTTACTATCTCACATTATTAAACTTGATTCTTCTGAAACATTAGAGGCCTTATTTTTCTTCAGATAATTAGCACAAATGAAATGTATGTGCTTGCACATATTCCACTGAATCGCATTGTCTATACATGTGCATGTGAAATTGGGCAAACAGTAGCCACAATCTGTACATAGTAAAGCCCACTCATCGGAACAGTCTCTTTGCTTAGTCACAAGGTATGTTTCCTCTTTTCTGGAAGAAGAATTTATGACTCACTCCCTTTTCATTATTTTGAATGCTGGTGGATGTAATTATATTACTCAACGCATGTCTTTTTCGTAAATTACTCATTTTTTTTTTTTTTTTTTTTACAGCTTTCCTTTTTCAATGCATAGCAGTCTATTAAACACTTTATCCCTCACAAATTTCATTTGGCAAAATAAAGTTTTATCCAGCCTTTTTGCTTTTTTTCCCTTGAAGATAAATGTATTTTATTGTTTTGTGCATGCTCTCCAAAAACATGTTTGTATTTATTCCACTCCATTTCCTATAACAGTATGCCCAAATTTTTACATGTTTATTGTAATTATCTTTGAAGTACATTTCAAACTCTTTTAACAAATCATTTTTCTTCAAAACGTCTCAAAGCTTCACTCATCAGTATTTCAAATGCATCTTCATCAGTCTCACTCAACAAACACCTAAAAAATTTTATAGATTTCAATTTGCTGTTCTTCAGGAATATTCAATTTGCCTATTTTCTCCGCCAACTACGATCAACATGCCAGACACACATTAGTCGTTTATTAGGTTCCCAAATACTGATTTCCATGCAATATAGAATGATTCTGTGTCAAAACTTCAGGTTTAACTGCCGCCTCTTCTTTAACAAAATACAATCGTCAAAGGAACAGAATCTGGGCAATTACTTATAATGACAACTGCCGGAAATCCTTCTCTTTTATCATCCAAGACTAAAACAGTCCAAATCAAATTTATGAATTTATGTCATGTGTAAAATCTGGGCACATAACATCATTTCCATAAGACCTCATCATCCATCTCTTTTTTGCAAAGAGTTCATTATGACCTGAAGAAAGTCGTCCTTTTTCATCCCAGGATATAAAGCCTCATTTATAGTATTTTGGTCTTTATATAGTAATATAGGAGAATCTTCACTGTTGCTACAATTCTCTACCCATTTGTTTTATTAATTTTTGTCATTAGCATGCATAACACCATTTGCTAAATTTTTCTTTTATGTTATGCAAATGCACTCTTTCAAATTTATCATATACAGAATTTCGAATATAATCAAAATTGATTCCATGGGTATATTCTGAGATAATTTCTGAGCAATTTCTTGTCTTTTTTTTTAGTCAACTGCAATCTACCCAAGTCTTGAGTGTGACCAACATGGGTCTTTGTGAATTCAACACTGAATTTATTATCTTGCTCAGTTAATAGAATTCTTGGGGATATGCTGCATTTATTTTATTACTCCAAAGAATTTTTATTTCTTTTTCCTTCGCTTCTACTGTTGAAATAGCCATTTCTATGATACGTGAAAAAGTCTTTGATACCATTTCTATCTCTTTTACTTCAGGATATAAAGGATCCAGGATTTTTTTTTTTCACATACGAAACTTACATTCTCCTTCTCAACTTTGTCTTTTCATAGTGTAAATTCTTCCATTGTATCAAACAATAAAATCTCCTTGGTTATAAGTACATTATGAATACTTTATAGATGATTCTCCAGTGTTAACAGTGTACCAAATCCTTGTTTGCATTCTGGACACATCAATGATTTAGTAGATTTTGGACTAGATAAATTATGGAATGTTTCCACATGTCTTCGTAAACAGTTACTATGTGCAAACTTCATATTGCATTCACTGTAAATTGGTTGTCAAGAATTATCCATTTCTTTTATTTTCAATCCAAACAAAGCCTGTAAATTAAAAAAAAGGGATTCATTATTATATTGCAAAGTATAAAGCAATTGAGCTGCTAAGATAAAATATCTAAAAATAGTATAGAATCAGCTTTCTTGAAAATCGACAGATGTGTAACAAAAAAAGCACCAATTTATTTTGTCAATTTATAAAACTAAGAAAACTAATTAATAAAAGAGAAATTAGAAAATTTTCTTATTCCAACAGTAATCTGAAATAATAATTATTTTTTATTATTTTATATTTTTTAATTTCCAATGGCAGATTATGAAAGTTACAGAATAAAAAAGGAACAACAACAACATTAAAAAAACAAACATACAACAACAACAAAACATGCTGAAACAGAGTTCATTAATCTCAATCCAAAAAAGCCAAGTAGTAGATCTTTTCAAACTAAAAAGGGTTACCAGGTGCAAAATCCAGATGGTAATAAAGGCACCAATTTAGATCTTCTGCGCACCCATAATAATAAAATTATTATTATTATATTAGGCAATGAACCCATTTAGATTTCAAACAGATTAATAAATTAAATGTTTATGAAATTAAATTCCTCATGAATAAGAAAACCATCTAAATACATTATCAATTACTATTAAATAATTAAAAAATTAATTTACAATTATTTGAGGAAATTTTCTACCTTTATAATAAGAACTTTAGACTTAAACAACTATGCTTCTGCTATGACATTTTTTTCAATCTAAACAAAGCCTTTAAATTAAAAAAAGGGATTAATTATGATATTGCAAAGTATAAAGCAATTGAGCTACTAAAATAAAATGACGAAATATTTAAAAATAGTCTAGAATTAGCCTTCTTCAAAGCAATTATAAAACAGCAATTAAATCTGTAAAACAAAAAAAAAAAAAAAAAGATAATCACTAAAATGCTAATTAAATAATAAATTATAATAAAATAAAGTAAATTACATGAAATACATAATATAAATTAAGAAATTATTTTAAAAAACTGCAGCACAATGATGCTATCGAGAAATGGCGATGCAAAGCAAAACAATTAAGAATATAGCAATTAAATATGCAAAAAAAAAAAAAAAAAAATTATTCACTAAAATGCTAATTAAATAATAATTTATAATAAAATAAATAGCATAAATTAAGAAATTATTTTAAAAAAACTGCAGCACAATAATGCTATCCAGATAATGTTGACACAAAGCAGAACAATTAAGAAAACTGTAATTAAATATGCAAAATAGTGCATACTAATAGTGCAACAGCTGTCAAATTTATACACGTGTCTTTCGAAGGTAAAGGGCTAACTAAAAATCATATGGATTTAATACTAGTAGCCCATCTATGTGTCAGCCTATGAACTTGTCAGCCCACCTGTTATATATATAATGATATATGTATGGGATTAAATAATCGTTTATAGGTAGATTTAAAAAAATCTGTTTAAAATATTGTTATAATGATTATGTATTTATATTTTAGCGATCTCAATTATCCACCATGAAGAGAAACGCAGTTTTCTTCAATTCACTTTTCAATCAAGTTATTCGGAATTGTACAAAAGACACACCTCCAGTCAAACATGGAAATCTGACGATCTCTCTAGCCAATTGGGTTAGACGCAGCAGTACTGTCACGTGGGATTCTGCAAAACCATTTAAGGAAATTCCGAGTGACCTCATACTCCCAGTGATTGGAACAACTTATCAATCAATGCCTATCATAGGTAACACTCCTTTGCTCAACAATTACATATTAAAGTTAATTCATGGTTTTTTTTCTATAAAAAATACATTTGTTTCTTTAACAAAATTAATTATTATATCAATCAAAGAATAGTCAACCGTTAAACGCTACTTTTCCTCTTGTTTCTGCCATTGACGAAAGAACTACCTGACTTTTTTGAGGTTATCCAAAAAAAAAGTAATATAAAAAAAAAATTTGTTTAAGTCAATTCCTACAGAAAGTCCTTTATAAATTACAGAAAGTCCTTTATAAATATTACAGAAAGTCCTTTATTACATAAGAAAGTCCTTTATAAATATTACAGAAAGTCGTTTATAAATATTACAGAAAATCCTTTATAAATAATTTTCATTCATTTTTTATGTTTATCTGGGGCCATCTATTGGTAGATATATGCAACTTAAATATAAAAAAAAAAAACTAAAATTAATTAATTAAATTTAATGAATTAATTAATGTTTAAAAGAACTGTATTAACATCAAGTGTCATCCAGTACAAGTTCAAAAAAATGTATTTGAACTTGAGTGGGTGAATAAAATGAACGATTGAAAATTTTTATTAACGATAGTTGAAAATTTGAACAAGCCATTTTTTTACTTCTTTAAAAGAATGGATGTACTGTTCAGATAGGCTATCAATCGAAACAAGTGGTAATTAGATGGTACAATGCATGGTGAATAAAGCTTCAAATCGACGCATTTTCAAACCTGTACCAAGCATTGTCATTAAAAAAAAAAAAATGAGGGGGGGCATTCTCTTTCTTTGTATTTTGCAACCTTTCTTTCAATGCGTTGCTCAAAAGCGTCAAATACAGTCTATAATCCTCACCAGCAATAGTTTCACCGGGTTTTAGAAGCTCATGAATTTTCGTCTGACCAGAAGTAATCTTGGTTACAATATTTTAATCATTTAAACTATTTTTCACAAGTTCTTTCAGCTAATACATGTTCCCTGTAAGCTTCTACAAGAATTCGATGAGCTTCAGCTGCACTTTTCTTCCAATTAAAACCAAAAAGTAACACTTTCCACAACAGTATTCCTTGGGCATGAATGGCCGAGTGTCAGCGCTCGGTGCCACAGCTTTCGGGTTCGAGTCCCGGCGGTGCCATGGGTGTTTGCAGTGGTTCTGAATCCACTTTAACTGTAGGTCCCGGTCTCCTATGACTGTAAGAGCGTCACGGAGCAGAAGTCAGACTTCTACCTACGGGTGCTCCATCAGAACAGAAGCTGCCCCCTTCCCTCCATCCATGAGTAGACTACTCACGGGATGCCCGTCCCACACTGCAGGACACTGTGGATATGTCAACAACAACAGTATTCCTTTTTCCTGTGCAACATTTGACGTGTTCAAATCTCGAAAAAAAAAGTTAAGTTGCTTACGCTTCAATAAAAATATTAAAGCCTAGTGATAGTGGTTTGAGTCGGTCTGATTCATATTACGCCATCTGTTAAAAAAATACCCCACCAATGAAGTTAAATACCCTATAATGTAGAATAGAACCAAAATATTATTTTTTAAATAATTTTTTTTGTGGGGGGTGGGGGAGGGGGCTCTTGCAATGCGTAGGAGGAAGCGCGGTTACAACATTTTAAATTTTTTGAGTTAAGCTCATGTTATTATCAACTCTCTCTGTACTAATAATATTAATAATTAAATGTTAAAATAACTCAATTAAGGTAAAAATATTAGTATTCAAATAATATTGTTAATGTAACATATCAAAATTGCACTCAATATTACAAATATATTCAATTTTGATAATAATAATAAGTTGTTTCTTCAGGTAAATATAGTTTGGATCGCCAACACGACACAAACAGGGACAAACGTCAACGTCTGGGAGACATTATACGAGAGAAATTAGGACCAATAGACGCTGTTATATGCTATACAGCCGAAGATTTGCAAGAACTTTTCAGAAATGAAGGCCTCCATCCTCATAGAATTGAATTCAGTACTCTCAAAGCATATAGAGAGAGCAGGAAAGAATGGTTTAATACGACGGGTCTTTTAGTAGTGTGAGTAAAATAATGTTTCATCCCTACTATATAAGTTGTTTTATTTTAACGAATTCAAAATATAGTGAAACCTATTTTTGTTAAAATAGGCACCTTCTATAAAAGGGCTTGAGTGTATTCTTTAATTTTTCTAGATTTTATTACTTTTTATTCATATTTCGTTTTTGTTTTCCATAGACAGCATAAAAAAAATCAAAAAAAAAAAAAAAAACTTGTAAACAAAATCTAATTTTAATTTATTAAAAAATAATGATCTTGTGAAACTTTTTTTTTTTTAAATTTTTTCTATTTCATGTTATACTTGGAAAAGTTAATTTTATCACTTCTCATAAAAGAGGATGATAATCAGCGATAAACTATTAGAAGGTTTAAAAGCAGAAGAACTATTTATAATTGGGCCTGAATGGCCGAGTATCTAGCTCTCGGTATCACAATGTTCAAGTCCCGGCAGTGACATGAATGTTTGTAGTAGTTTCATATGACTGTAGAGCGTCTTGAGTCAAGTCAGACTTCTATCTACGGGTGCTCCATCACACCAAAAGCTTAAACCATGAGTCCATACGGACTAGATGCTTACCAAGTGGGACAAGGAACAACAAAAACTTTTTCTAATTTCTACAAACAACAACAATAGATGTTTAACATTTGCAAATCATTTATCAAAATTTAATTTTTAGTTAATATATGCTTATATCTTTCTTATATCTTATTAATAATTGTCAATGAATATTCTTCAGTTTTTCAATTTTTTTAATAATCGCATCATGGTAAATGTTGGAAATTTTTTGAAATTACCCAAATTTGTAACCAATTAGAGTGATATTTTAACATTCTATTATACTAAGTATAAATATCATAAAAACACGAAAAAAATATTTTTCGCCTTGAATCAATAAAATATTTACATTATAAAAGCTGTCAATGTATTAAAATTAATCAATTTACGTATTTATCAGAATTAAGTAATCATATAAAAATCAAATGCAAATACTTAAAAATATATTTCTACACTTTCAGAGAGAATTTTAAAAACTCTATTAATATATATATATCTTAATTTAAATGTGCTTAACGTGAGTTAATTACAATTTTATCCAAAAATATACAAGTAATTTTAAAAAAAAAAAAATTAAGTCAATTCCTACTTTTTCACTATATTGCAGAAAGTCCTTTATAAATAAAGTTGAAATTTTCCTCTTACATCTGGCGCCATCTATTGGTAGATACATGCAACTTAAATAAAAAAAAAATAAATTTATTAATTAAATTTAATTAATGAATTAATATTTAAAAAAAACTCTATTAACATCAGTGTCATCCACTACAAGTTTAAAAAATGTATTTGAATTTGAGTGTATAAATAAAAAGTATTTTATTAAGGATTGAAAATTTGAACAAGATATATATAGGAAGAATGTGAACTAATACACTCATGTCCATAAATAAAGGATAAAGAAGTTCAGGCAAAGAAAGAGACAGAAGCAAAACAAATTTGACTTATTTGTAAAGTCTATTTATTAAACAAAAGGTAAAAGTGCAAAAAAGATGCTATATGTTTTACATAATTAATAAAAATTGCAATTTTTACTCCCTGGAGCATATTTCAAAAAAGAACCTATTTACAAAAAACAGTAAAACATGGTTAGTATGATGGTTAATATGGAGTATGTCTCCGGGCGATGCAATACAGGCCTTACAACGCCTAGGCATGCTGAGTATCAAATTATCAATCTGATCGTGGGGAATATTACACCACTCATCAAGCAATGCCCTCCGAAGTTCCGGATGACAGGTGGGAGGGGGTTGACGGGCTACAATTCGTCGGCCAAGCATATCCCACACATGCTCTATTGATTCAAGTCCGTTGAGTATGCTGGCCAATCCATACGGGTGATATCCTCCAATTGAAGGCATTCGTCTACAATGTTTGCACGGTGAGGACGGGTGTTGTCATCCATAAACAGAAATTCAGCACCGATGGCGCCCCGAAACAAACGTACATGTTGTTACAGAATGACATCCCGACCGATGTGGCCTGTCATCGTTACACTCTGAACATGCAGGTCAGTTCTGGAACCAAGAATAATTCCTCCCCAAACGAGCCATCCTGCACCACCGTAACGGTGTCGTTCAATAGTGTTCTCTTGGTGGTAACGGGTACCTGGGGCTCTCCATATGAAAGTCCGGCGAGAATCAGACTGCAAACGAAACCTGGACTCGTAGGAAAACATCACACAAGACCACTGTTGCGGTGTCCACAATGCATGCTCTCTACTCCAGGTTAATCGCAGGCGACAGTGAGTTGCGGTAAATGGAACACATCTGACAGGCCTACGAGCATATAGACCAATGTGCCCTAAGCGTCTGTACACGGTCTGCCTTGAAACTGTCGTACCGGTAGCTGAAAAGAGCTGACGAGACAGGTCTGATGCTGTGCTCCGTCTGTTTCTTTTGGCAGTAACTGCTAAATACCGGTCCTCATTCGGCGTTGTAACTCAGGGGGTGACCTGTGCTGTAATATCTACTCACATTACCATCATCTTGGAATCGTTGCCAAAGCCTGGAGATGACACTCTGGGCGATTCCAAGTTCCTCGGATACTTCCAGCTGGGTACGTCCACATTCCAGTCGTCCGATAATTCTACCACGTAAAAATCATCCAAATGCTTCCTTTGTGCCATAACTATGCGGTTATAGCACTGAAAGGCTTTTTAAAGCGCTTGTGAACAATTTTACTTCTTTGCCACCATTCCTTATATACCCCTCTCTTACACTCGACGTGTGACGTATTGTGACGTATTATCCGCGCCATCTGGTGGTTTCCTGTAATTTGCATATTCTTCTTCAAGATGTGTGTGATAATTCTACAGGTGAAATTTTTATTTTAGAGTTCAATTTCGGTGTGATTCTGAATTATCCTTAATTTATGGACATGAGTGTAGTAGGAATTAAAAGAGGCATTTTCTGTACTTTTCCTGAATAGATTTTTTTTTTTGTTTGCAGGCAAGGACAAGAATGGTACGACCTACGAACAAAAACTCAAAAGCACTTACTAAAACCTTCGTCTATCAGAGCTTATCTGGACCCGATGCAAGATGTGGCAAAAGATTTTACTCAAAGAATACTTGATATCAGAAATGAAAATAAAGAGATTCCAGATGTATTGTCAGAACTTTATAAATGGGCGCTGGAATGTAAGTTACCTGGTATTCAAAATATATAGTATGATATAACTTTCCAATTGTGATGAATCAAATTAATTAAAAATTGCAAATTATAAAAAAAAGGAATTCAAAAGTTTTTATATGTTTTTACATATATCCACATTACTCAAGAATACATTTTGGAAAAGAATACTACTGTGTCAAAAAAGTAAAACCAATTTTCAATTTAAGTTTCTCAGGCATATGGAATTTCAATTTTTTTTTTCTTTGTTAGGTTGCTGGCACTGTCTTGATATCTGCGTGAAATTTCACGTCAAAATATCCATTAGTGTTTGAATTGCGCTTGGTTTTGTGAGACGCTAAAAGTGATTTCGGCGATTATTGAAATGTCTGAATTAATTGAGCAAAGAACTTACATTAAATTTTGTTTGCGGAAACTTATAGAATGTTGCAGAAGGCATTCGGTAAGCATTCCTATATCGGAAAGAAAAATTTAGAAGTGGTATAAACAGTTCAAAGAAGACAGAGAAAGCGTTGAAGAAGAAGAGCCCTTTGGTCGACTATCAACCTCAACCGACGAAGCTCACGTCCAAAAATTAAAGATTTCGTGCTGGCAAACCGCCGATTTACAATTAGAGACCTTGCTGATGATGTTAGAATTTCAAAAGGATCGGTCAATTCCATTTTGGGCCTCAAACGCGTCAAATCTCGATTAGCACCAAAAACACTGAATGCGTCAGCTCAAACTGCATTGATTTTTCGGAACTTTTTCGCCAAAAATGAATTCCACAATCACCGTATTCACGCCGTGCGACTTCTGGTTATTCCCTAAATTCAAAAAGACCACTTTGGGGACACCGTTTTCAGTCGACTGAAGAGATTCAACGTGAAACGGCGCGCTTTGAAGGCCATGCCTGCCGATGACTTTTAGCATGCATTGAGGATTGGAAAAAAAGTTGGCATAAGTGCATTGTGTCCGGAGGGATTACTTTGAAGGCAATGAAATAAATTTGGAAGAATAGATAAAGAGTTTTTTTTGAAAAAAAAATAATTGGTCTTACTTTTTGGGCACTGTAGTAAACCAATATTTTCCTTTACATGTTTTTTTTTTTTTTTTATTTTTCATAACACAGCTGTTTCTTTGGTTGGTTTGGATACAAGACTAGGCTGTTTACGCAAAGATCTACCTCCGCAGTCTGATGGGATGCAGATGATCCAATCAGTGCTGACTCAATTTGAATGTATGAATAAATTAGAAGCGTTTTCGGGAAATTTCCCTTTTTGGAAGTTTTTCCCGACCCCAACATGGAAAAAATTCACGGAGGCTTCCGATGTTTATGCAAAGTAGGAACCTCTCTTTTAATTAAAAAATTTTTTTAATTGTGAAATTAGAGATTATGATTCTTTAAAACTTCTTAAAGTATCTATTTCTTAAAAATTCTTAAAATACTACTTTTTATATTTTTTTAATAAATAAATTATAGTTTAAAAAACTAAAAAACACGCTTTTAGAGTTAATCAAACTAAAAAGTAAAAAATAATTGTAAAAATAAGAATAAAATTACTGACGTGAAAATTAATGTCACTGTTCTAAAAGCGTGGGGTGCTTTGTATGACATTTTTAAATTAACTCTGCATTTCGGAATGAAACTAGTGAAAAATTATAATGATTGCTATCGAGCACCCCACGCTTTTAGAACAGTGGCATTCATTTTCTCGTCAGTAATTTTATTCTTATGTTAACAATTATTTTTTACTTTTAGTTTGATTAACTCTAAAAGCGTGTTTTTAAACTATAATATTTAAATGAGGTCCCTGAACGGAGGACTGGAACTATAGTTCTTACAATAATTTAATTGTGAGTAAAAGAAAGGCTAAATGCGAATATGTCGAGTCAGCCAGGATTCGAACAGGGAATCTCCTGTTCCGTAGGCGGGCGCGTTAATCGTTGTGCCACTGTCCACGTAAATTTGAATGTCTTAGGTACTTTCATTTTACATGGGTTAAATTGCTCAGAACATAAGTTAAAATAAAATCACTAATCCTGGCGATCCTAATCATGGTGAGATAATAAACTTATCAAAATATTTTATTGTCGGCGGTCCTTGATAAGTCTACAACGTTTAAATGAAATCTGATCGCTTAAAGTAGGGCAAAATCGAGCCCAAAGAGTCAGTTACAAACATACAGGTGAAACTAATAAAAGTGTATTACAAAAAAAAAAAAAAATCTGCAAAAGAATTGCGAAAATTATAAATATATGTGAAGGTTTATTAAAAAAAAATGATCTCATGCCAAAAACAAAACGTTCAAGCTCTTTAAAAATTTGTAAAGCATTAATCCGCATTCGTTCAAATTATTTTGTTAGGATTTTTAAAATTATAGTTGCCCATATTACATTTAAAACATGAAATGTAATTTAAATATCTTATATATATATATATATATATTAGTGATTGATATCTGAAATCTTTCCTTTTTATGTAACTAAATTAACGAAACTAAAACTTCATTCAAATCAATTGCCGATTCAATTCAAAAATTTTCGAGGCGACAAGAATTTAAAATCGATTTTGTTTTTTATCAACTATAAGACCGAATTTTAACGCTTCTTTTCTTGCTATAACAACCTCAAGATGTCAATATTTAAAAGGCAGAATTATTTTTTAGAATAATTAGTCGTGCAAGTAGTAAAATGTAAAATATCTAACAAATAGGCACTAAAAAAATTTTCGTTAAGTATAGCATTTATCTATTGACGTTAGATTTTTCATAAATATTTCTTAAAAAATCTAAATGTAGCGTTTGTTTGCTCATCATTATAACACAAAATATTAATTCACCACATTTAATTTACCTTTGTCCGGTTACTCAAAAACTTTATTATTTTTTTAATCTCGCATAAAAATTTTTATCGTTTTACGTAATGTGAGACTTTTTCAAAGATTACAATGATCAATTTAGAATGGTCGTACCAGAACTTGAAAATCACAAAAATATAAAGAAATAGCCTCGAAACACAAATTAAATGAGTCAATTTATCTGATTAATATAAGAAATTGCTAACTTCAAAATATATTTATATATACAGGGGGTTTTGCAGTTTACTTAAAAAAAATTTAATTTTGAATTCTATTTCAAAATTATTCTTTGAAATGTTATTAAAAATAGTTAGAAATTTCTTTTATATTTTTTTGTGGGATTCATGCCTAAATTCAATACCTAAATTTAATTCGAATTAATGTTATTATTATATATAAGGGCATCAAATTAACTTGGGCCTATGGCGCCATCTAACCTAAATCCGTCGCTGATGATGATATGCATTTACTACCAATATATAGAAAACATATTTCTCAAAAATATTATCAGAATGCTATCTTTGCATTAATTATTTATAATTTTTCTTCTCAACAAAATACTATTTTATTATAAAAATGTCTTATGTCCTCACTGCAGTAATGTGTTTATAAATGACCTGAAGTTCAATTAAAATAACATATGCATATTATTTTATCATAATTTTTATCATACATAAATGCACTATAAAATATTGTGGTATTTTTTTAATTAAAAACTTAAAAAAAAATCTTAATATAAGATTTTTTTTACTAAATTAATAATTTAAAATTACTAAAGTCTTATAACAGACACAAAAATTAAAATTAATAGAATTACATTCTTATAAAACAACCAAATAACTTATAAATAACCAACCAATATAAAATAACCAGTTTTTGTTTAATAATGAATTTGTTATTATTTTTAAAAGGATTGCTTTCAAATACATAAACCAATCTTTGGAACGTATAAAACAGATGGAAAATAGTAATGACAGGAAGCTAACCTTTTTGCAAGAAATGTTAATCAAAGATTTAAACGTAGGTGATGCTATGGTTTTCGTTGCTGACATGCTTATGGCTGGCATTGAAACAGTAAGTAAAAATGATGGTTAGATATCTCAATTATGAAAATACTCTTTTCTTATTCACATAATGTGAAATTTAATTCCAGTAATTGGGGATTAAAATATTTTAATGAAATCACGGTACTTATGTATTAACGGTACCTTGGCGAATTAAAGAGCACACGCGCCAACTGCAGCTACAAATTTGGTTTTAAAAAATTCTATTGGTTTGGTAAAGTAAATTGGCGACACTTAAAAACCGCCAAGTCTGTCGCCAAGGTACCGTTAAAACGTAATACCGAAATCATAATGTTTAAGAAATAATATTTATTTATTTTTTTATATATCAATTTATTATTTGAATGATTAATAACTCGATTTATAAAAAAACTGCATAAATTGTATGAAGTAGTTTATAAAGATATACGCAAGAAAATTTAAATTAAAGAAGACAAAGAAAACTTAATAAAATAACATTGAATATCATATTATACCACAACATGTATAGAAGTGTCAAACATGTTCAAATCAACAATATTTCTTCAACTTTTACAATGAAATTAATGAGAATAAAGATTATCGCTTAGGATTAAGAAACTAGACTTCCTTTATTGAGAAATATATTCTTAGGAATCCTAATTTATAATTTTGTATTTTATTTAAGGGATGCATTTTGTAAAGACTTAGTTTAATTAATTTCTTCGTACATGGCATTTTAAGGCGACAGTGAACCTTCAAAAAATGAAATTCTTTAATTTTTAATCAATTGTCATTAAAAATTTGTACATAGGTGGATAATGCATAATATAATAAAATTACTAAATTTCATGAAAAAAATATGTATAATTAATTAAGTTATTATTTTTTTTATATTGTATAATGGCGTTAGTTAAAAATATTCCTAATTTTCCTACATTTTAAAATAATTGTAAAAACTACAGTTCATTAAATAACAAACTAATATATCTATAAAATATTCATAATAATTATTTAAGATAGCAATGAAAGCATAATCAAACCAAAATCTGTTAAGTGCTTCATTTTATTGCATTTTATGTCGTTAACCAGTGATATTTATTTTATTGTTCAATTTATTAAAAGTGACAAATTATATGTCATTGATATTTTACAGACTTCTCATAGTGTTGGTTTTTGTCTGTATCATTTAGCGAAAAATCCAGAGGAACAGGAAAAGTTACATAAAGAAATAATCAGGTTACTTCCTTCAAAAAATCATAAAATTTCTGATTCAGTCTATGACCAACTTCACTATTTGAAAGCTTGTATCAAAGAATCAATGAGGTAAGATAATTATAGTAAGGCATCAATAACAAGTGTATCTCTCGTTTTTATGCAAATGAACGACATTTTATTAAATTGGCTATTTTGAATGTGAAATTAACTTTTAATATTTTGATATTGGTATTGAAAATTAAGAGAACTTTCCCCTTTGATTGAATATCTCATCCACTGACCAGGTTGCATTGAAATTAGTTTGCGTAGGTTGATATAATTTATGCTCTGGTGTATAAAACAATAATCAGACCAACAGTTATTTATGGGTCAGAGACTTGGATCTTAACACAAAAACATGAGAAGTTCATAATCTGGGTAAGGACGATTTTAAGAGCTATATTTTAATCTATCAGAGAGGATGATGTTTGGAGGAGACGTTACAATTATGACACTGCAAAATTGTTTGGAGAAAAGGATATTCATTATTCAAAGTTAAAAAAAGAATTCAAGGGCTAGGACATATAAAGAGAATGGCTGATAGCAGAGGCACAAAGAAAATTTTCAAAGGGAAGTGCCAGGGCCAAAGAAAAAAAGGGAAGACCAAAAAAGAGATGGATCGATGAAGTGGAAAAGGATCTGAAGAACCTAAAGATTATAAATACATGACAGGCATATCATATGATATACATGACAAGCATATCATATTATAAATAGGCTTTGTAATAAGCAACTTTTCCTAAAGAATTTTTGTGCAGAAAACTAGCGAAAAGCTGAAAAAAAGTCACCAATTTTGATGTATTAAATAAGTTTTTGTGGCAAATTGGTAGGAAACGATTTTGTAGGGAGTTCAAATTCCATACTAATGATTGCACTTACAGGTTTCAACTTTTCTGCATATGGGTTAATAATTGAGCTAAACTTTTTTTCACTCCATTTTATTAGGGTCCTCTAAGAATCCTGCAAAGGCTTATGGCCTTTCATTTAAAATACATTGCACTCTTGTAAAAATAAAAAACTAAAAAAAAAAAAAAATAGGTATTCTATTTTTTTTTTCCTGTCCTGAAAGTTTAAATAATTTTTTTTTTTTTTATTGGTACAACTGGAAAAAAAAAATAGAAAGAAAATAAGCTACTTTTTTTTTTTTAATCATTACATCTGAATATGATGTCTTAGCTACGAACTTGTGACATTAAAAATGCATAATTGGCAAATAAAAACTAAAATTTGTAAAAATATAAAAATCCGTATTTTCAAAAGTTAAAACCGATAAAAAAAAAAGGAGTACATAAAAAAATAATTTATGTGTTTCGATAAAATATACGAAGGACATAACAAAATAGCATGTGTTGGCCAAAGTCTGTAACTTGTGAAATTCAAAGGTGTTATGTAAGATGATTGGAAAGTTAAAATGATAGGAAAAGGGACAAGTTTAAGGTAATTTTAATAGTGATTTGGTAATTGAAAACAACTGAGATTTTTATATTTCAAGACTGACATTTTATGCTAAGATTTGAAAATGATACCAGCTAATGCATATACAATGTTTTGAAATATTGATATTCTAACGTTTTGAAAATTGGCCAATGTTCTTTTTCATGAAATACAATATGTTATAAAAGCCGATATCATCTTTTTGCTTCATATAATTAGGCAATTTGCTTCTAATTTCAAATAATTTATTCTAATAACCTCGATATGAATTTTAAGATTTATTTTTTACTTAATTTTTAAAGGTTGAACCCCGTAATAGGAGGTGCAGCTCGAACACTAGCAAAAGACACAGTTTTATCAGGTTACCAAGTACCTGCTGGAACCATGGTCTTCGTAGCCTATGAAGAGATATTCATGGATCCAAAGAACTTTAAGAACCCAGACAAATTCATGCCAGAACGGTGGCTGGATAAAGAAGAGAAACCAAACCCTTTTGCCTTTATACCTTTTGGTTTTGGACCTAGAAGTTGCATTGGACGGAGATTAGCTGAATTGGAAATGAATTGCCTCGTAACAGAAGTAAGTGTTGTATTACTTAAAAAAGGGAACATATTTCAAGTTTCTTGAATTATCTTAATTTAATGCATGATTTTGGGTCAAACAAAATTAGCCAAATCACAACATGTTGAATTACTTACACTATGAAAAAATTAAACATGTATGCAATCTCCAAATCAAGAACTTCACTCATCAATTTCCATATTAAATGGAAAAGAATCATTTCAACTGTATTATATTTATTTCATTAATGTATAAAGATTTTTTTCACTTCAACAGACAGTTAGTATTCAAAGTATAGGTTCTTTTTCTTCATTGTCCTTTTTTTACATCAGTGATCCAGGTAATCCACTTCAGCTTCCTTATTTCTCATTGGAGTAAACAGTTCTCAACTCGTGGTTTATCACCAATCACGATGGAACAATTCATAATATATCATATTCAATTTGTAGTTGTCTGGATCTATGAAGGTCGCACAGACATTTACATTTCCTCATTATACATGATACTGAATACCTGCTATCAGATTTGAGTGACAGGTAGTTCTCATTAGTACAAAACACTAATTGCATGTAACTACCTACAATAAAGCTTGTCTGCTGTCAAATTTGAGTGATGGGTTTATCAAATATTTTTCAAATAACATACATTCCCTCTTCTGGGAATGAAATGCCAAGATTCCTCTCGTGAGAAAAAAATGTTACACCATAATCATGCTAATAAGAATCATAAAATCTAGATATAAGCTAGGTATTATTTATTTCTGAAGATTATTGTAAATTTAATAAACATTATAAATATAAACTAAAGTAAATGTTGTCTTTAACTGACCAGGTTCGTAAAAAGAAAACTTGAGATATCAAACCTTTTGAGTTCTCTTGATTCAACAAAATATCTGAATATAAGTTTTTACTTGAAGTTTTAAAAATAAATTTACTACCAACTTATTTTTGTAATAGTTTTTTGATGTTAAATGATTTTTTATTCATACTTTTTTTCCTAAAATTAATGAAACATTTTAATTAATGAAACATTTTAATAAATGAAAAAAAAAAAAAACATTTATACTTTTTATGTTAAAAAAACATATTCAAAAATATTTTTTTTCGATATTTATTTAATAAAATTTTAAATAATCTTTTATTTATATCCATTAAAACAATGAGGTTATATTTATTATTATTATTAAATAATAACAAATGAAGTGATAATAACTAAATACAAAATTTTATTTCCATCTTCGATGTTAAAGATACATTTCAATCTCAAATATTAGTTTTAAGATGCTCAAGGTATGGTTTAAGTTTGAAAAACTGTCTTTATTGTATTTTTTTTTTTTAATGAAAATATTTAAAATCCACATGCGTATCAAAAATATCTTTTTTGATTATTTATTTTATTCTATCAGAATAAGCGTTGAAAACATTGAGAAGTAAATAATTTGTACAATTTATAGATACTGGAAAATTCATCAACAATTAATGTAGTTATATTTTCAAACTTTTGCATAAGGCATAATTTTCAAAAAAAATAAAATTTTATAAAATTATTTATTTATATTATTTTCACAATATAATTAGAAAATTGATATTTATCCTTGATTAATTTAATTATTCATCAATTCAAATTATTAAGAAAATATTCACTAGGAAATTATTCATTAATTCGTATAAATTCATTAGTTGTATAAAATGATGAATTTTATTAAAGGTATCGAAAAACAATATTTTTCTGTACACAAATGAACTTTTATCATAATATTATAAATTTTTCTTTCAGATTATTCGAAATTTTAAAGTTGAATATCACTATGAAGATATTGGTATACTTTCTAAAATGGTCAATACGCCAGATAAGCCGTTGAGATACAATTTTATTGAAAGATGAAACACAAAAATAAAATTGAAGTTATTATTTTTAAATATAATATCTGTATTAAAGTATGTAAATTCTGAATAATATCATATGTATTTTTGTATGATCGATATTTTTCAATGTGTTAAATAAAGATATACTGCATAAAGCAATTGCATTTCGTGCATATATATTTCTTGATATTGGTATACTTTCTAAAAATGGTCAATGCTCCACATAAACCATTTAGATTTTAATTTTATTGAAAATGAAAACACAAAAATGAAATAAAAATTCATGAAATTAATGAATTCATAATAAGTATTTTACTTCAATAAGTTATAATTAGAAACATCAGTAATAAATATTTTTACTCAAAATTTCAATATAGTTGTTGATCCCAGTTTAACTTTTGAAAGCAATATCTCTGTTAGACTTAAAATCATTTTAATCTTGAGAAATCTTAATTTATAGTATCATTTAATTACAAAATTTTGTTCATTAAATACACAATTAATATATATAGTAATTATATATATGTATGTATAATATTTTCCCTTTCATCTGAAAAAATCCAGAAATTTATGAGGAAAATCTAACAAATTTTTAATAAAAACTAAATAAAAAGAAAAGAAATAATAAATTATTAAATGGATTCAGTATAGGGAATTTTTATGAAATTTTACACTTTATTAGGCTTAAAAAGGCGTGGAGTCTCGGCGTCTTGGCATCATTCAATTCAAGTATTTAGTGGAACAAGTAATAAATATGAATACACTATGTTTGCACACTCTAATAAATATATATATATATAGTGAAATTTTCATTGCATGACTTTTTTGGAATAAAAGTTTTTTTAATGTTAATTTTATACCAAAGGGAACATAAAAAAGCCTCTAATCTAAAGACCGAGAGAGAAATGTAAATATTTCTTCATCCTGTTTAATTATAATCATTATTAATTCTGTCAGTAAAAAGCACTTAAAATATATTTTTTTTTTTCAATTGTAAATAAAAAGCTTTTTTTTTTTTTTTAAATTAGTAAGATAGCTACAAATTTTTATTTTTTTTTTAATTACTTATTGAAATGCGTACATAATATAATAAAAGATAATAAAACATCGTTAAATTATTCTGCTTCTTCTTCAATTAAAATATATTCATAATATAATAATTAGTATAATAATAATATAATGTAATAATAATTAATATATATTCGGATATATTCATGCTTTGTGGGAAAAAGTGAGAATTTGAAACTGAAAGTACATTCTATATTATTATTGATTTAAATTTAAAAATAAGTAAAAAAAAAAAAGCACTGTTATAAAAATTGAACACTTGCTCATGAATATTATTCTTATGCATTTACTTATAGAATGTTTACTATAGGTTCACTGTGTACAGATATCGTGATGGAAAAAAAAAAAAAAAAACTTGATAAAGTACTATAAAAAAAATTACTTGACAAGCATGAACTTTCGAAATAATTGAACAAACATCAAAATTGTAAACTTCGTGATCTGTATTTTAAGTAAACATGTTATTAGAATATTCGGGCATAATTTTTTACAATTTAAAAGCGAAAATGTCACCCTCTTAGATGGCTTCTTGCATAACAATGAAGAAAAACATTATTTTACCCTAAATAAGCCATTAACTATTTTAATGTAAGTTTAAAAAAAAAAAAAAAATTTATGAATCAGAAGTAATCTTATTGATCGATTTGAAATAGAATACTATATATAATATTTTATAGAATTATATAATAAACATTTAACAAATAATTACGAAACAGTTCACTCATTTGTGTGGAAGGCGGAGCTTATCAAACAGAACGAATCGAGTGGCAATGAAAATACATCTTTTTGAAAGTGGCAACAGACGACGCGCGAATGTTGACATTTTTAAAATACATATTTCAATACAAATTTTATGAATCTCAAAGTACCTACTCAAATCAAATCAAACAAATTTTATGAGTGTATTCGCATGTAAATTTCATAACAACATGAAAATAATTTCATTTCGTGTTTTCTCTATTATAAACTTAAACGGGTTTACAAATTTTTTTTGTTCTCGAAAGGCCTCAAAAGGATAGGCTCCTCTATGGGCCTCTTGAAAAAGGGCCGTATGGGGGAAAATTGAAAGGTTATCTTTTGAAAAGAAATAGGGGGAAGGAAATACCCTGTTTTCTTTCATTCATGTTTGTAGCTGGGTATTTAAGCATATAGTGTAATGAGGTTTTCTGTTTAATTTTATTAAAGTAAGTTTCTATTCTGAATATGAATATTTTTAGAAATTTTTAATTCAATGCATTATTTCTTATAGAAATATTACAATATTTCAAAAATAATTTACTTGCTTCGTTTTTTAAATTTAAAATGTCTTCTTCCATTGACATTATAATTTAATTTATCATACCATTAGATATTTTTAAATCTCATACAACAAGTATTTTGTACTTGTATTTACAGACTATGCCCTTTCAAAAATACTGCAATTGATAATCAAAATATTTATATGCAATTTTTTTTTTTAATTCTAGCATCGTAACTACAAGTATTTAATTTAAAAATGTAACACTGCTATTAATTTATAAAAAAAGTAATTGTTTAAGAAAACTAAGCCAAAAATTCAGTGGTATGTATTTATTATAAAATGATGAAGACAATAATATAGATAATTTTAAAAAATTGTTTGCTCTAGTTTCTAAATTATAAATGTGTATAACTTGCAAATAATTTATTAATTTTTTAAAATTATTAATCAAGTTTTTTGTTTATCATTAATTATGTAAAAGGATATTTTAAGGGTGTATTTATTACTAGTGAAATTGAACTGTTACTTATATTAAAAAATAATAATAATGAAATCTAAGGGACTAAAAATACTCTTTATTTTCATATTCTAAAAATTTTCATAAATTTAAACTTTTTGTCAATATTTTGTAAAATAACAAATTCATAAAAATAATTGAAATATCATAAAAATATAATATTGTAAATCCTAGATAAATTTCATTAATCTTCATGATGCTTAAAATAAATTGTCCTGTATTTAAAAAAAAAAAAAAAAATAATTATGTTATGTTTTGAAAAGATAATTAAATAATTGAAAGCAATAATTGTTACTTTGCTTGGTTTTCATTTGAATTACTTCAATGAAAGATAACAAATATCTGTTCATTTTTAGTTAAGATATATTAATAAATTTCAACTTTATGCATATTTCATTTCTTATAAGTTATCTTATTTTTTATTAAATTACAGAATCTTATTTAAAATCTTTATGTATTTTATTTTTTTAATTTATAAAAAAATGTTTAATTTTTAAGAAAAAATATTCAAAACATGAATTGCTATTCCATGGAAAAGATGCTGGTGAAAAGTTTAAGGAACGCATTTTGAGTAAATCCATTGGATATTGTTCAAACCAGCCTACTGGAAATTATTCAATGTGGAAAGCAGCTAAACCTTTTTCAGAAATTCCCAGTTTGCCTATGTTACCTTTTGTTGGCACAGCTTGGCATTATATGCCTATAATAGGCATACTTTTTTCATGATACATCTTCTTAATATAATTTTAAAAATTTGATTAAGTTGTGATTGTAAAATTCTCTACAAATCATTTAAATTATATATATATTTGTTTCTTTTTTTTACATGGACTTTAAAATTGAAAATTATGAAAATTTCTTTTATTTTTAAGTAATAAAAAGTGATATGATATGTCATAAAAATGGTAAGATTATGTAATAGAGATGATGATGAATTTATCATAATTATAATTTGTGTGTTACCTGAAATTAACCTTCTTGGATTATTTTTGTTTCTCATTCATTTTCTTATATTTTCAATATAGATGTACTATGTCCATTATAAATACCAGCAAATTTGAAAAAATTATTAAATCATGTTTTTGCTTGAGAGAAAAAATTATAAAATAAAATAAAATCATTAAAGAAAATTCTGTTGCATTGCAGTCAACTGATATATTTTTCTTATCTCATTACCCAGAGAATTATTTTTTAATTTGAAGTTATAAAAAAATAGCTTCATAAAAAATTTAAAATATAAATAAAATTTAGTTTTTAAATTTAGTCAAGTTTAGGTTTTTAATGTTAGGGACCAAAAGTCTATTCATACTGAAATGCCTTTCTGGTTGTCACTAATAATAATGGTAAAATGTATGTTGCATGTAGAAAATAAATGTGTCCATACTGCCTGACTAATAACAGTAAAGCATGCCCAAGTGTTTTTAAGTGGATGATGAACAAATCTGTTAACTTCTTCCTCTGAAGAGTCAAGACCGTATTCTTGTGGGTGTTCTAACAGTTAAATCTGGTAGAAATCTGAAAATAATAAAAATTAATTATTTGAAATTTTGATTTATAAAAATGATTTTGGTATTATAGTATAAAAATGGGATGTAGAATGATGCGATCATATTTCTTTTTTAAAAAGCATCTTTCTAGTATATATTTTATTTATACATAATACTTAAGATCAAATCGATATGTTTATATCTAAATAATGCAAGCTTCCTTCAGATTCAGCCTAACTGTGACTTAGTCTGTTGGACTTCCTTAACAACATGATCCAATTTTATATATATTTTTTTTTTCTTTTAGGACAATATCGATTAGATCGACAACATATTGCTTGCAGAGAGAAGCGGAGGCGTTATGGTGATATCGTCCGAGAAAAAATTGGATCATTTGACATAGTAATGTGCTTTACGCCTGAAGATCTTCAAGAAATTGTCAAGAATGAAGGAATTTATCCTTACAGAGTAGAATTTGATTCTGTTAAAGCTTATAGAGGAGCTAGAAAACATTGGTTTAGTACTGCAGGTCTCATGGCTGTGAGTTTTCTAATATTTATATTTTACTAACCTAGCAGTTTAGTAATTTGACTTATTATAATGTAACCAATTTTATTTGTACCATATAATTTGGATATCTTTTTAAAATAAGATATATAGCTTAAAACAAATCTACAATTATTGCATAATATAAATTAAATTTACATAAGATTTCGATTTACTAACATTTGAGATACATGTCATCTTAAAGATTTGTGACTTAAAAATTTCACATGTAGAATTAATTTTTTTAATTCATGTATAGAATTATTCAAATTGTCTAATTTTAAATAATTGTCGGTTTTTTAAAAATTTTGATCTTTATAAATTTTACCGAATTTTAAAACCCATGATGTTGCCTTGTACACAATATATTTAAAAATAAAAAATTTATATAAATTCTAAATTATTGTAATTTTCTTATTTTAAGAATTCTCTTATATTTTTTTTTTGTTCTATTTATAAATCCCAGCTATAAGCTAAATTTTTACTTCCTACATTATTTATTTGAGATGTGTCATTACTTATCTTCATAAATAATGGCTAGAAAGTACACCTTAAAAATTTGCATTTAAATAATTTACAAATTAAAACATCATTAGATATATCTAACATACATATTAAATTAAAATTTTTTTTTTTAAATAAATTACTTTGAAATCAAGTAGACATTTATTTAAAGCAAGTTAGTGACAGTTCATTTCATTTGTCTTATAATTCATTAAAAAACTTGCCTATTTCTTTTTACATAATTGCATAAAAATTGTTTTTATATTGACCCTTTTTAGTTGCTAATAAGTTTACAAATTAATATTAATTTAAAATTATTTGTGAAAATCTTATTTATTGATAAATAATAAGCAATAATTGAAGTTATATTTTTAAAATTATATTTAATCTTTATTAATCACTACCTAATGCATGTTGATCTTTAGCTGTTATCTCTGCATTCATTTTTGTTGCTTTTGCTTCAGATACACATTAATTGGCCAAAACTTAAAAATCTATCTAAAAAGTTCTGTAGATGAGTTATCTACACAATCAAATATAAAAAGGAGCTTTGATGTAGATACCACCAGAGATATGCCAAGCAATTGTCATTTATGTTGTTACAACAAGAAATAAAACATATTATAGTAGTTGTTATTATCAACAAATCTATTAACAATAGCATGAGTTTGCTTATTAAAATATAATTACTTGCATCTTTTATAACTGTAGTCATTGTTTTCCCCTATGTTAATTATCATAAACATGTGGTTTTGTCCATCAGATTACCGATAAATCTATAAAAAATCGCTCGCATAGAATAATCTGGTTTTTACATCTTTTGGATGGACAGTTTATTTAATATTAGTGCAAGTATCATTTGCATACCAATGATTTTATAAAATTCTAGGCTATTTTCTATTACAACCATAGTGATATGACAAAAGCAAGTTCAAGGCTCTTTTACTCTCCAAAAAATGTATATTATTCGACAACTTGCTTTAATGTTTGATGATGAATGTATAACAGTTATGAATTAGTGCAAAATTATTTCTTGAATATTACAGAATCTTATTTTTCTGGTATTGTATCTACGATGTTATGATAAAATAAATTGTTTCTTTTGATTGACATATGATTATAAATAAAAGTAATCCAAATAGTCCTACTTTTATACCAATATTTATAAAAAAGAATTTAACAGTAACT
>BPLR01006281.1:0-47247 GCA_021605095.1 Caerostris extrusa
TAACATATATCAAATCATATATCCATTTTTACCATTCATAGAATTGCATAACAATAAAACGATTTTTACCAAAAATATAAATTTATTTTTCTAAATTTATCTTCTCAACAGGTAACGAAAAGAATCACCCTCCAAAACACTCACAAACAGTACGAATTTCAATTTAATTCTTCTTTTTCAAAGTTTAAGACCAATACATTCTAAATGAAATAATATACTAAACAAACAAATTACCAAAACGAATAATGCAAAATTCGAAATAAAATAATCTCATTTTCTCGTTTCTTTCAGGTGAAAATGCATTTGTACGGTTCCAAACTGTAGTAGAATGGAGCGGAGCAAACTTACGATGAAGGCATTTTCTCCCTACTTTTCAGCCTTCCAGCTTTTCCGTGGAATTTCGCATCGCGCCAGATCAAGGTTAATATACAGACCCACGCCAATTGTGATTCAAAATAATTAGGAAGCTCAATCCGATCACTAACTGATCGGAAAGACTTTCCCTGGCCTGAGAGAAAAGCTTGAAAAACAGCGACCTGACCGGGGCTTGCTTTTACGACTTCAGCTCAACGAGTATTAACAGTGACAAAAACTTTGACCGGGCGGAACTAACTCTGATTTCCTTTTAACAGATACTAAAAGAACAAAAATTACTCCCTTTTCTTGAACGTTTTTTTTGCTTTTTCGTTTTCCTATCGATCCATTAAAATCAGTTTGCCCTAGCTTGTTTAAGGGTCTTGTGATTCTTTCATCGAAAGAACTTTGCATTTGCATTTATTTAAGAAAATTCTTTTAAAAAAGAAAAAGTCAACCCAGGAGTAGTTCAAAGTGAAGGTGGAATTCTTCTGCTGTGAAAAGAGGATCACTAGGCTAAACGGGGAGATTCGTCTTAAAAGGTTAGGAGTTCGATTTTTAGAGAGTTCAATGCGCATAGATGCATTTTGTCTACATCTATCATATTAATTCACTCCACTCGTGTTAAAAGCGTGTCAAAAAGCGGAGGAGCGAAGCATCTGGCGTTTTGGCCACGAAATATCTCAAGATGAATTCAAGTTGTTAGTCTTGTAGAGAATCTGACGTTTGTTTTTATTTGATTTAAATTAATTATAAAATGTTTTAAGTATTAAACCATAAGTATAGTGTGTATTGTTTTTTATGTAACAAGAAACTACCAGAAGCAGGTATGCAAAATTAAAGAAATGATAGGTTCAGGAAGTTTTAAATTTATGGATACATATTAAATAATCTGTTACAGATTGTAATAATTAAACTTGATTTTTTATTATTACAAAAAATTAAACGAACAGTTGTTAACTGCTTTTCCATTTGAAAACATTATAACTGCTTAAAAAAAAAAATTGAGTAGCTATTATTATTTTCTAAATATATGAGTAATTGATTTAATTCAAGAGTTGAGGATATGGTCCAAAAGTATTATGTGGTTATTAAACATACTAGCATTAATAATATTGACTAATTTTGCTTATACAAATATACACATATAAAGCTATCTAAAGTTTAAATATGTTTGAATATCAGCAATTACATTTCTATTTTAATATGAGGAAGTTTTGATAACAATCCTACAAAAGTGATGATACAGATTAAAATATACTTTGCTGTAATATCAGTATTTATTTTGCTTATGCAATTATACATTTATGCACAATTACATCATTTTTTAATATACTTTGAATATCAATTTTGTTGTTTAATATGAATGTTTTTGATTTAAATTTCTAATTAGTTTGCTATATATTTTTAAAATTTTTACTAAAAATTAAGAAATAAAATTTATTCAAATTGAAAACTCTAAAATAATCAATTAAATTATTAGAATATTTTTTTGTACTTTAATTTGATATTAATAAAATGGTAATTTATAATAATGCTTTAATCGTATTCCTTTTTGAGAAATGAAGACATTCTGGTCTTTTATTATATGCCAGTTCTTCTCATGTTGATGAAAATATCTTAAAAACATCTTACCTTTTTCCCATAATTTCATCAATTGGGTATCCATGTACAGCTTTCCGGACCAGCATTTTCTCCTGCAACAGCTTGAGCAAGTCTGTGATAACTTTATCATGGAGTGGACATGGGATTAAGGCGTCCGGCATGCCTGATTTCTCCCACGTCATTCCTAGCCCACACAACTATGAAGTCCACCATCTTCTCTATACGAACAGTGGATATGTTGACATGGCACGATAACGTCACCATTTCTGCTGACATAGTCCCCGACCCGGACTCTGTCGTTATCCGGACAAGGATCAGCCGTCCAGGGACAAAAAGTGACTTGTGGAAGAGGGGTGCCGGATGCAGCACACTGGAAAGACACTGACGGACAGGACGCAAAGGTTCTTTTTTTCTGAAGAAAAAGTCTCATGAAAAAGAAGGTGCTGTCTCTGTAGGAATATAAAATTTTTGATTTAATAGAAGTTTCTGCAGACAAAAAAGAAATAGAAATTTTCATTTTTTTGTAATGAATATAAAAATTTCATGAAGGAAAATAAAATTTTTGAATTTAATAGAAGTTTCTGAATAATAATAAAAAAAAAATACAAAAATCTCATTTCGTAGACTATAAATTTTATGAATGAATATAAAACTTGAATTTAATAAAGTTGCTGAATAAAAAGTACAAAAAAATCATTTTTTAATGAGCAATTTTAAATATCAAATTATTAATTTCCTATCTTAATTGAAAATAAATAAAAAAAAAATCTAATTTTGTAACGAATATAAAATTTCATGAATGAATATAAAATTTTGAATTTAATAGAAGTTTCTCAATAAAAAACAAAAAAAATCTCATTTTCTAATGAGAAATTTTAAAATATGAAATGTTTAATTTGCTAATGTTTATTCAGTAAAAGATAGGAATTGCTTAAATAAGGTAATATCAAGTATAAACAAAAATGTTTTATAAATAAAGACTAGATCTTTTTCTTCTGCGTGTTGTTTTCCTTAATTCAAGAGGTATGAAATTATAAATCCTGTGAATAGTGATTTAAAATATGGGTTTATATAAATTGAGATTTGGGATCTAATAGTGAATTAAGAAATGCATTTCGTTCTCAAGTTCTTTAAACCACCACAATGTATAGGCAAAAAAAGCTTTCCTCTCTCCAGGAAATAGATAAAATCTTACGAGACAAAAGATAAAAGCATCTCTTTCAGGATAAAGATTAGATTGCACCGCTTTCGATGCAGCATTCTGAATTAAGATGCAAAGCCCTATACACTGCCCTCCAAAAGTTAAGTAAAGAACTTCCGGTTTTTGCGCCTAATTTGCAAATGAATGAATGTAGAAACACTACATTCGGATGACGTGTGCACAAAACAGTTATGCATTGACTGAAAAATAGAAGTTGGCCTAAGAAGAAACGCAAAAATTGACAAAAAAAAATTGAAACACACAAAAAAAAGGAAAAGTCCGAGAACTTAACAAAAAAAAACATTCTTTAAAAATAATAATCGCTGGAAAAGTCCATTCCTGGAAAAATAATAATCACATTTTTATGTTGTAAAATATCATAAAAACATAGCAAAAATGAGTTTTTGTTAGAGTATGCCCATCCTAGCTTGAATTCTTTGGTGGCATTGACTTTCATGCTGTCAATTAAATTATCGGTTACCAGAAATGGGAAGTGAAGATAGAAAAACAGAGTAAGCTTTTGTTCCAGCTCCAAAGACCTCTCTTGTGAGGAAGAACTAAAAACAATAACCTGCCTACCAAGATAATACCAAAAGATGTCTATCAGTTCAGGTCTGGAGATAGGCTGACCATTCCTCTTCTTCAAAACCAAGACCCTCAAGATATTCCTCAACAGTTTACAGCTCGGTAAGGGTTGTGCATTATCATCCATCAAAAATGAAAAAAGCCCCATCGCACCGGCATATGGGTGATATATGAATCAGGATCTCATCCCGATATCTCAAGCCAGTCATAGTTCCTCTGTGGGAAACAGGTCAGTGTGACCACCGAGGGCGATCCCGCCCCAAACCATTTTATTCCACCACCTCTGTAACTGTGTCTTTCAACAGTGTTTTGCATTGATGGTATCTGCGCTTGCTCCTCCAGATCCAGCAGACGTCCTGAATCGCTCTCCAGTGTGAATCTGACTCGTCTGTAAAGACAGAAGGAGACCATCGCTGCCTGGTCCAGGAAACGTGTTCTCTGGCCCAAAGAGACAGCGGGCCCTTCTCTGTCGCGTCCGTTGAGGGGACACGCTGACAACTGGTCGCCCCTTTCATAGAGACCTGGATTGCAGCACCCTTCACACCATACTAGCAAGTGGATATTCTTCTCCCCTGATGCTACAGAGAGGTCTGCAACAAGTAGGGCACAGAAATGCTACTTTTCTCTCTATGGAAAAAGAGCTATAAACGGTCTTCTGTAAGTGTTGTAGCTCGTCGTCGACCTGTCTTCTGGACACAGAAGCTTCGGTTTGATATTGATTCCAGAGACGGTCGGACCACAATGCGAGGCCTATTAAGACGCCTAGTAGCATCAGCATGGGACTACCCCCATTTCCATCCATCCGACCGACCGCCCCGCCACCTTAACGAATCGGGCAAACGGCTTCTTCCTTTCAAGACATTGCAGGATCCCACTGTCTATTGTCAATGAATCTGCTAACAAAAATTGTAAATCGACAAAAGTTACATGCACAAATACGAAAGCCTGATATTTGCAAATTTTTCTTCTCACACCATATATACCCATTCTTTTGTATAAAAGAAGTGGCAGCTATCGTTTTGCATAATTTTGCATAAAAGTTCGTTTTTATCATTTATATAAACTATAAACTTTATTGTTACTGTAATTTTTTTTATGGTGAGCTTCGAAAAACGTGTTGTTCCATAACTTTTGAGGCCAATATATTACCATTATCTTACACTAAAAATATATATTTCCTGTTAATTTTCACTAATATTTCATTAAAGATAAATTTATTACAATTTTTAACTTGTATAACAAACCATGTAAACTCCTTAAGTAATTTAAAATGCTTTAAAAACACCAGTGTATGTATCTTTTCTACGATCTACAAATGCTAAACATAATTTATTTGATTTTAAAATTAGTTTACGTAAATGAGTGATTAACCACGGTAATGTTTAATTTTATGATCTCACAATATGCTATTAGCATAAAAATCCAAAAATGTGTTGCTGAGACGAATGTAAGACGAATACCAGTGCTATCATTTATATCTGCCAGCATGTCTGTTAAATTTACATTCAGTGTTTACCATAAAAATGCTTTCCCCGGAAATGAGAGCACGAACAGTTTAACACCCGCATTAATCTTTGCAAATTACCTCCCAGGACGAGTTCCGCCGAGGCCTGGGCCGAGTCGTCCGCGTTCCTGACGAAGCACTGGTACACCCCCCTGTCCTCCCTGCCGACAGAGTTGATGTGAATGATGTCCCTCGTGAGCATCCTCACGCGACCGAGTTGTCCGCCAGTGCCTTGGTGTCCTTCATCCACGTCACGGAGTCCACGGGGTAGCCGGAGATGTTGCACTTGAGGGTGACGGGCTTCTCGGCGTCCACCAGGATGCGCTTGGGGTGCAGGTGGGCGGACAAGGGTGCTGCAAGAAGAATGGTTTGGCTATTAAGTGACCAGTAGTTGAGAAATATTTGGTGCTTTGCGTGGTTGGAGCTTCACTTCATTTGTTTCTCGCACTGTCATTATTTCTTACGTTTTATTTTTATTCATTTATAATATTTGCGGTTCTATTTAAAGCAAGTTTGTCAAAGTGTCAAAGATAGACTTGCAGGACATGAGTAACTTACAGAGCATCTATATGTTGCCATTGCCTTCCGTTGATAGTATTTAAAAATTGACTAGTTATTTTTCAAGGGCCTGAATGGTCGAGTGGCTAGCGCTCTGGCGCTCGTTACTATAGTTTTCGGGTTCGAATCCCGCGGTGCCATAAATGTTTGTTAATGGTTCAGAATCCACTTTAAACCGTAGTTCCCGATAGACCGTTGCGGGGGCATTGTTACTCCGCGTCCATGACTTATCTTCAAATTAAGTGGCCCCTGGGTAATGCAAAGAGAGTAACGTCTGTCCAACGCTTGCCTTAAGGCATCCAAGACAGCTGTCTAAGTGTTTGCCAGCTGGATTAAAAGAAAAAAAGTTACTTTTGAATGAATTCCTTTAAAAAGTTAAAAATGCTGTAACCATCGCTCTATATAATCTCTTTAAGTTGTTATAGAAAACCTAGACTCGAAGGGTTAAAATAACGAAAGACCTTTTGTAGAGTGTGTAGGCATAAACACAGCCAGTCACATTAATGTGACCACCTGTTAAAAGCCAGAATATACACTCTTGTATATTCTGGCTTTAAATGGAGTGTACCAGGTGGTATTAAGTGGTATTAAGTTGAATTCTTTATATTCACTCCACTGCAATGTGCTGCCACCTGCCTTTAGTGATTGGTTATTTCACGTTGACGTCGAAAGTAGGTGGTGGTCACATTAATGTGACTGGAATGTGTATTTGCTTTCTATTTAATGTCAAGGTTTGGTTTGTCGGTCACACGGTCATCTTGTACACACATACGGTCATCTACTATCATCTTGTGCACACATTAGGCTAAATAGACCGGGACCTACAGTTTAAAGTGAATTCGAAATACTACAAACAATAATGACCCCACTTTACTATTTAAAGCAAGTATGCCAAAGATAACTTGCAGGCCATGGATAACTTACAGAGCATAATATATGGTACCCTTGTCTTCCATTAATAATGTTTGAAATATATAACTAGTTTCGTTTAAAAGGCCTTCTTTTAATATCATAAAAATGCCGATTTTGTAATCGTCGCTCTATGTTCGAAATCTACCAGCAGGCAGACCTTGGTCCACCATGGGGTTTTGCGCCAGTGAAGAAGGAGATATATATATTATATACAGTATTAGTCATACACATTATACATTAAAAGAGCGAATAATGGCAATGTTTGCAATTAGTCTACACAAATATCAATCCCACTAGTGTCATGCATTGAAGTCACTACTTTCTGGAAGCTCAATGACAATTTTTCAAAGCTCGAATACCGATAAATATGACGCAGTGTTTACTATATATGTAGTTATATTGAATTTATTGTTTGTCTCAGATACCCTGCTGGAAGGTATTATTTTTCAGTCTGTATGTGTCATACATAAATGTTTATGACAGTATAAAAAATTAGAATAAGTGCACATTTTCTCTAAATATAGCTAAAATGAGTAGAGAGAGAGCCTAAATATAGAGAAATATATACTCGAAATATATAAATAGACTAGAAATATATAGAATATATATATAAGTATATATAGACAAAATTTTGTACACCTCGAGGAATTTCATCATTGTTTCAATAATTGGGCAAAATTCAATAACAATTTAAAATTAGTAACCACTAAAGTTTGGTTAATGGAATGAGCAATGATAATTAACAGGATAATTAAGTAATAGTAAACAGGGTAGTTAAAAGTGCAAAATGCCAAAGATTAAAACGCAACACCGAATGCCGTGTTCAACTTCTAGAAACGATTTAAAGATATTGAATATTCAGAAAGTTTGGTTAATGTTATTCAAGAACCTCTACGATAAATGAAGATCAACTTTGTCCACTATATCACGGCATATCAAGAATTCACTAGCTTCATAAGCAAAATTCGTTGTTAGTTATCAATAATATATATATTATAAATTTTTCAGTTATTTCAAAGCAATAATTAAATTTAACTAAAATATAATAAATATATTATACTTGATAAGGAACCTGAAATTTAAAGGTTTCTGGTTCGGCTTGAGTTCCTCAGGAGGAAAATTTGAGTTGGCAATTAATTAATCCTTTTTAATTTTTGTTATTTAAAGTTCTAAAGAATTTAATTAATTAAATTAAATTAATTAAAATAATTAAAATTAGCGCCGTTATTAAATATCTAAAATATTCCGTATAGAATCTACTATTATACAAATGCCAAACACACAAGCAATTTAAAAGCTTAGTTATAATTGTTACTATATAACAATGGTAATTTAAAATATAATTTTTTTTATGTTTACGAAAAAAAATTAACATTATGTTGCACTAAACTATTTTTCCACTGGGAATTCTAAAATTCGTTATTAGTTATCAATAATATATGTGCTATACATTTTTCAGTTATTTCAAAGCAGTAATTGCAAAAAAAAATATAACCATTAATTTACAAAACATTTAACGGAAATATTATAAATATATTATATTTGATAAGACTTTAAACGTAATCAAAAAAATTTCTTACATTTAAATTTATGTTCCTTAACTTTTATGTAAAATTATACTATTTGATTATAGTTTCTAAATTTGATTAAAAAAAAAGGCTATAAAATTAATGAAATATGGTTGATCGTCCCTCATTAACTATCATTTAGATAAGGGATAAAACCAAGCTTTTATTATTACTGGTTCCATAACAAAATGATCAATATCGCTTTCATAAATTGGACACCAGCATCAATCGATACAAAAAATAACGTAGAAACTCAGGTCAAAAGCTAGTATGAAATTTTAATGAATAAATTTACTTCTAACCCTTATCGATCGATAATTTGCTTTGTTGACAGATTGTCTGAAGAAGGTTTTTGATATTGTTATGTTGCTATGAATATACAATGAGATCAATATAAATTGCTTTTGTGATATATATATTTTAAAAATGTATTCACACTTCCTTAAATCATTTTTGGTATTCTCTTTGCACCTCTTAAAGAGGAATGAAATACTAATTCCTATAAAAAATGTAATCGAAAAATTGGAATGCATGGTTCCTATATTAAATTGTTATAGCTTTTCGGGGGGATTTTTTGGTTTTCATGATGAAAACTTTGAAGTATCAAATCAACTGTTATAAATACATATTTTTTCTTTTTCGCTTTAGTGCCATTATTAATATTGGCAATCGGTCTTCTCATTATAATTATTTCAAGAAATCTCATATGTGGATTTTACATATCTTGGTTACACTAGTGAATTTGAATTTTAACATGTCGTTCATGATGTGCGGTCCTTTGACGATGAGCAAAGCCAGTTTGTATATGGCACTGATTGCTCATGTCCACAGATGCCTTCTATTCTTGAAGTTCGGCCACCTTGTTAAACTTTCCAAGAAGTTAATCTCTCTTTCAGAAGTGGTGAATTTTCCTGCAGATAAAAGGATCAACAAATGGGTTTATGTATTTTCAGCTGCGTGCCTCTTTCTGATAATACCATTTACAGTTATGGGTGGAGCTACATTTTATCCCAGTGATATATCTGGTATAGTATATGGATACAAAGTAAACCGAAATATTTTTAAAATTTGCATTGTGACGATTTATTTGTATACTTTGATAACGATGATGATAATGCCTTTAATAACATTTTCAATGTATTATACATTTCTTTGCACGCATTTGAAAAATATGATGGATTATTTTGCGAGTTCGCTTGATTATGGATTGAAACATGATGTAGGACGCACTATTCGACTTTACATGTCAACAAGAAACCTGGTCAAAGACATTGATTCAGAACTATCACTTCTGATGCTCACTTCTTCACTGTACTGTGCATCAGCAATGTATTTAGGGTTTCAGTATTGCTTCATCGTGTCGATTTTGGATTACCAGCTCGTGTATCAACTATCTGGATACTGTTTGCAATAAGTTATACTGCGTTTATCAATATGACAATTTCTGGATCTTTGGTGTACGAAACGGCTACCGATATACTGAATAAAGCACAGGATGTACTTATGGATGGACACAAATTGTCAGAGATTCAGCAACGATTTTTAAGACTTGCAGAAAAAGATCTTTGTTTAACAGCTTGGAGAATAGTACCTATCAAAAGAAGCTTCATAATTGCTACACTGGGTACAATATTCACTTATTGTATCTTACTGGACAGTTTGTGAAGGATGACTAATAAAATTATTGAAAAATAACCAATAATTTTTTTAAATAAGTGATAATCGATCAAAACTATTTAAAGGGCTATTATCACGAAATGATTTTTACATGAAAGATATTATCAAGGATATAATGCAGAATAGTATTTATCAAAATAAGCTTCATAATCGCTACACTGGGTACAATATTCACCTACTGTATCTTACTGGACAGTTTGTGAAGTATGAATAATCAAAGTATTAAAATATTACCAATAATTTTTTTAAACAATTAATAATCGATCGAAATTATTTAAAGGGATATTATAATGAAATGTTTTTTAACAAAGATATTATCAAGATATCAAAGATATAATGAAAATAACAAAGAAACTTTTTTTATCACTGAATGAATAATAAAGTTCAATATATAGCTATTTAATGATGCCTGAAACTAGGTTTCAGCGTTTGTGAAATTTAAATTATATCAATTATTTCAGAAATTTTAATTGAACCTTTAAATTTTTTTTTTAAATGTCTATAAAATTAATATTGTCATTAAATACTCTTTACGTAATCTCCAACCACCATAATCGAAATTTTTAATTATTTCACATGCTGAATAAATTATGATAGTTTCTTCGTTATTTTTTCTTTAAAAATTTATCAATTTAAAATATATAACTGAATGTGATACTTAAAACATCTTGATTAAAAGTTTGTTATATATTTGATAAAATCATTTTTTTTGAAATTACACAGTAATAGAATAGCTTGCATTTTTATCTAATAAACTTTTTTTAAATATACATTATACGTAGTTTTCCGTAATTGTAAAGATTTCGCCTTCGTTATATAATATTCATTTTTGAAATCTAATATCAAACTAGTAATTAAATAGTTTTTTTTTTAAAGAAATGTAAGTTTACGTGAAGTATTAAATAAAAGAAAACATATCAATTTATTTCTTTCTGAAAGATTAATGCGTTTTAAGGTAGAGGATAACTGTTTATAGCAATTATTTTACCTAAGCCTTAAGTTTTAATAGAAAGGGGATGGTTACAATGTTCTAATTGTGAACTAAAATTAAACGAAATTGATTTTTAATTTAAATTAATTTTTAAGTTACTAATAAAAATTTATTAATAAAAAAATTTAATAATAAACAATCTAAATTAAATAAAGCTCTTGTGGAAAAGAATATTTATACATAATACTTTATTATTTAGTTAAAAAAATTCTGAAGAAATTCAATTTAAAAATGTGACGCTTATGTGACGAGAAATGTTATTAATTTATGCCATAAATAACGTCGTTTGCAGAATTTATGTGCAAAATTAACTACATATATTTTAAAAATTTCTGAACATTCCTTTATGGGAACTTAAATAGTCTATTTGTAATTTTAATGTAAGTTAAATCTTTCTTAAACAAATTTAACACACATTAATGATTATTTTTTATAATCAGAGGTTTATTTATGTTAATTCTTAAAATTAATTTCAAACTAACATAAATTTATTCATCTCTGAAAATTTGTATAAGCTATATTTAGAAAACTTATTCCCTTCTATAGTTTAAAAACGGGCAATTTAAATTCATCACATTTAGAAAAGTGATTTCTTAGAATACCATATTTTTGTAAATGATTTTGGATTCATATTCTGGGAAGAATTTTGCATTATTTTTAGAAACTTACAATTTTATTATGGGAAGTAAGACTGATTAAAAACGAAAAGGAAACTGAAAATTAAAATAAAAAAACAAAACTAAAAGTTTAAAAATGAAAAGAATTTATAATAAACGAAAAATGACAAGGCTATGAATTTGCAAGCATGTAGTACTTTTATTTTTATTGATACCAGTATTTTTGTGTGGCTTTTTCTTATAATGCTTTTGGTAATTCCCGCAAGGAATAATAATTTAGGTGAAAAATTAATGTTTTAAAAAATTGCAAAACTGGATTTTATCTATTTTTCATGCAACAATATATATATATATATATATTGTTGCATGAAAAAAAAATAATTAGTGCACAGAGTTTCATGATAAAAGCTGTTAAAACTTTTCAAAGAAAATTAGAGAAAATGTTTGATAAAATATTAAAATCTGTAGAAAATGTCATACGATACTCAAATGCGGGGTAGTTCCCCCTAAAAGACCTTTCTGAAAGCACTGTTCTCCTTCTTCAGCGTCACGGAGCTAAGCCAGAATTTTACTTAGAAGTGCTCCATCACAACAGAAGCTGCCCCTCCCTTTCCTTTCTCTCATAAAATCGCACGTGCTCTTGGACTTGGTCTAGATGTAGCTGTCTACCAAGATGAGAAAAAAATCTGTAGTAGTTTATGTACTTAAATTTTTGAAAAAAATAAAGTTTTCATAATTTCTGTTTGGACATTTTTTTTCTCTAATTGATTATTTCGGGAACTTTTGAATAGTGTACATATACGCTTAAGGCATGACCTACAGAGTGACTAGCGGACGGTACCATGGTTTTCACGTTCGTGTCCCGGCGGTGCCATGGTTGTTTGTAGTGGTTCGGAATACACTTTAAACAGTAGATCCTAGTTTAATAGGACTGTAGGGCGACATCCCTACCCCGGAAAAAAAGAAAACATCTCCTGTCTCGAAATCTGCCAGTTGGAAGATGGACTTGGCCAACAATGGGGCTGTTGTGCCAATGAAGAAGAAAAATAAAATCAAAAAGTAAAAATGCTTCCGAGGTACCTATACTCTTCCGCTAAACAAAATGTCGCAAATTAAGTTAATTGAAAAAAATACAGAGGGTAAATCAATCTCAATAAAATTAAAAATCACTTAAAAGGTAATATATTATTATATAATATATTATTAAATCAATCTCAATAATATTAAAAAATCACTTAAAAGGTAATATGTTATTATACAAATCTGATAACCTTGACCTACATAAATACTTCCGTAAAAGGCATATATCGAAAAATATTCGCGTGAGTTACAAAAGAAATAATTTATTATATTAAAAGATAAATAGAAAATAATATTTTTTATATTCCATTTGTAAAATATTGAATTTTTTTAAGTCAAAGTTTTGCCAATTGGTAACATACACAATCTAGAATATGAATGGAAAAGAATGCGATTTCCAATATATGTATACAGATAAACATCTGTGTTAAATTGTATAATACATAAACCATTATTATCTCAGCAAAACGAGCATTTATCACTAAGTATTATTACTTAAAAGCATTACTATTTAAAAAGTGAATTTATTATTTATTTTTTGTAAAAATAAATTCAAAATCAGCCATAAAGTTGAAAATAAACAAGTTTCAAACCATCATGCAAATTAATATGTGATCAATATATTACCACCAAAGCTTTTAAAATGTTATAATGATGAGTATTTGATACATAATCGATTCTGCTGTAACGAATGGCTTTCATCAATGCATTATACTTGATGATGTTACAATGATGGATACTTTTTTTCTGTTCAATTTGCATCCATTGAAAATTATTTCATTTCAAATAGCGAATAATAATTTGCAAAAAAGGACCTTGCAAAATCTCATAAATGTAGTAAATTATTTTGGTTACTTTACAGAATGAATTCGAAGAGAAACTTCCATAATATAATGGAAAAGATCTCTGTAAGGAATAATATTTTCAACAACTTGCTTTTACTATTTCGTTATAGTGCAATAGTTTATGTCCATAATCAATCCACTTTTAAATACAAACTATTTCACTGGATATTAAATATTATTGTCCTAACATTGGCGTTATGTATAAATTTTTCATTTATGATTCATGGACAGCAATTTGTGGGCAAAGCTAATTTTGTAGCGGTAATAATGATGATAATCCATCGATGCATTCTGTGTTCAAGATTTTGTGATCTTATTCATCTTTCTAAACGTATAGTTACATTTTCTGAAATTCTGAAGATATCAGCAACTGTCAAAATCAGCAAATGGGCTTGGCTACCAGGAATACTGTGTAATATCATGCTAATACCCTTTACAATTACAAGTGCTATCATTCTTTATGGTAACGATATTGGTTTTCCTGTTATATGGCTATGAAATTAATCAACCCATTTTGAAACTTGGGTTTATTATAATGTATTTATGTTCTCAAACATTGCTTCTATATATGCCACTAAATACTTTTTCAATGTATTACTCTTCTGTCTGCATATATTTAAAATGCTTACTGGATCATTTCAAAAATCTCTTTTTGTTGACATGAAAATGATGCAAAATATTCACTTCATTTTTATAAATCTCTCAGAGGACTTGTAGAAGATACTGATTCCAAACTGTCCATTTGGATGTTTACATCTTCTTTTACAATGCAGTTACAATGTACTTTGGTATAACAATGTGGTTCCATCCTACAGATTATGGATACCTAGTTCATCAATTTTCAAGTTGGGTGCTACCTTTTATTAGTTTCGTAATGTTTATTAATATGGCTGTATCTGGATGTCTAGTTTATGAAACTGGATCTGGTATATGTGACGAAATTCAAAAAATAACCACCAATTGCAGCAGAACAGCAGAATCTCAACGGCAGCTTTCAAAGTTATCGGAAAATGAACTCTGCTTGACAGTTTGGAAAATAGTGCCTATAAAAAGAAGTTTCCTAATAGCCACAATAGGGACAGTGTTTACATATTGTATTCTGATACACAATTTGCAACAATAAAAAATACACACAAAAACCACAATTTGCAAAAACTTAAAAAGGCTTAAAATGAAAGACAATTCACTTTTAAAAACTATGTTAATATGATGCATATCTTACAAAATTCTTGAGATTAGGGACAGTGTTTACATATTATATTTTGACATACAATTTGCAAGCAGCTTAAAATGGCTTCAAATGAAAAACAATTTAATTTTAAAAACTATGATAATATAGTGGATATCTTATAAACTTCTTGAGATTACAATAAGTAGATTCAAGTAGGTAGTTAAGTAGTAGATTCAAGTAGGTAGTTAAGTGGTAGATTCAAGTAGGTAGTTAAGTAGTAGATTTAAGTAGTAGATTATAATAGTAGATTAAAGTAGTAGATTAAGTATTTCATTAAATAATGAATCAAATGTAGAATATTAATTTTGCTAACCTTTCAGCTATAGTAAACGATAATCTTCTGAAATTTTAACTTTCTACTCAAGAATATATATGTACGAATATGTCAAATGTACATAGAGTATGTCAAATATCCTTCTTTATGTGCATGTATTCTAAAATATAGAGCAAAATATTTTTAAAATGTCAAATAATATAGCTGTAAGTTTAAAAATTTTTTTTTTTATCTGAGATATTTTGTTTAAAGGGAATCAACATTATGAAATTAAAAAAAATAAATTGAAAAATAATTGAAATTTGAAATTGCTTAAAAAATTCTTATTTAAATAAATATGCATTTTACATCAGCATTTAATATTAAATTTATTATTAACGTTATCTACACAAAATAATTTTTATGTAGTGAAATACACTGATAAATATGCCAATTTTAATAATTCTTGTAAAAATGATTTGATTTTAAATCAACATATTCTGAATAATTTTTAAGTAACATTTTTAGTTTAAATTAAAAAATGAATAGCTATTAAAAATTCTATCACATCTGTGCCTTTCATATAAGCATTATTCTCTTGAAAATCATATCAAAAGTAAAAAACCTTTTTACTCAAAAAGCAATAAAATTTGAATAGAAATATTAAAATTTTAAATTACATAAATACACATACAAATCTCCATAATGCATTTAAAACTACATATAAAATAAAGTTACATAATAAAAAAAAAAATAAAAATAAAATAAAATTATAAACTATATATAAATTTTATACTAAATAACATATATAAAAAGTCTATTTTGTACAAATAATATCTGTTGAAATAAATTGTTAAAAATCGATGTAGAAAAATAATTAAATTGAAAATATTTTAATATTTCTTGTTGAAGATATATTATCAAATATTTAATTCGTTACACTTTTTTGATATCTTCAACAAGAATTAATTTTATCACACAAAAATAAAAGAAAATATTATTTGAACTATTTGATAGCCATAAGTGGTTGATTTATGGTAAAATAAATTACTATAAAGAATAAAAAAAGGATGTTTTTATATAATTCTCATTTTATTAAATCTATTTCTAATAAAATTTATTTCATAAAGTTAAAAAAAATATCACAAAATATAATTAATTTTCGATTTTTAAAATTTGATTAAAAGGAAATGAAAAGCTTGAAAATAAAATGTATTCATTTAATGATAAAGAATATTTCATTTAAGTACACTATCTGTTGCGAAATATAATAAAAAAATATAAACAAATACCAGGTTTTATTTAGTGATTATGTAATTATTGTAGTATTACCTTATTAAAAACTAATAAAGAAAAAAAAAATTAAATTAAAAATATTTTTCATTATATAAAATTTCATTAATAAATATGAAATAATTAATTCATCACACTTTTTTGATATCTTCAACAAAAATAATTTTTCCACAAAAAGATAACACTATTTGAAATCACAGTCATAAGTGGTTGATTTATAATTAAATACATTATTGTTAAAAATACAAAATAATTTTTTTATATAATCGTGTTAAAACAGAATTAATAAATTGATAATCCTTAATCAAAACCCCTTTGCATTTTTACAATAATATATTTAGTTATAAATCAACCAATTACGACTATGCTTTCACATAGTGTTATCTTTTGTGGAAAAATTATTTTTGTTGAAGATATCAAAAAAGTGTGATGAATTAAATATTTCATATTTATTAATGAAATTTAATGTTATGTAAAATATTTTAAGTTTAATTATTTTTCTATATTGATTTTTAACAATAAAGAAAAAATTAGAATATCTGTTTTCTAAATTTATCTATTATATTTAAATTTATAATATTTTATAAAATAAGAATATTTTTCTAAATTTATCTATTATATTTAATACTACAATAATTACTTCATTCAAAAAAACCTGGTATTTGTTTATATTTTTTTATTATATTTTACAACAGACAGTGTACTTAAATGAAGGATTCTTAATTTAAATGATGCCATTTAATTTTCTAACTTTTCATTTTCTTTAATCAAATTATGATGCAAATTTTATTCAAAACAGAATTAATAAAAATGACAATTTACATCATAAATTTAAAAAATATCACAAAAAATATAATTAATTAAAATTTGATTAAAAGTTTGAAAATTAAATGCATCATTTAATAATTAAGAGTCATAGATTTAAGTACACTGTCTGTTGTGAAATACAAAGAAAAAAAATAGCTAAACAAATTAAATGTAATTATTTTTTTAGTGTTAAATGTTTTAATGCAATTTACTTCATAAATTAAAAATATCACAAAATATAATTAATTGGCGATTTTAAAATTTGAATAAAGAAAGTGAAAAATTTGAAATTTAAATGCCATCATTTAACGACTAAAATTCTTCATTAAGTACACTATCCGTTTTGAAATATAATAAAAAAATATAAACAAATACCAGGTTTTATTGAGTGATCGTGTTATTATTATAGTATTAAATTGTTAAAAATCAGTATAGAAAAATAATTAAACTTAAAATATTTACATTTACATAACTTTAAATCAAAACATCAAATATTTAATTCATCCCACTTTTCTGATATCTTCGACAAAAAATAATTTTATCACAAAAAAAAAAAAAAAAAAAAAAAAAAAACCTATTTGAACTTACAGTCATGTCATTAATTTTATAATGAAATGCATCATTGTAAAAAAATACAAAAAGATTATTTTTATATAATTGTCGTTTTATTAATTCTCTTTAATACAATTTACTTCCTTAAATAAAAAAAAATATCACAAAAAATATAATTAATTGGTGATTTTAAAATTTGGTTAAAGAAAATAAAAGCTTGCAAATTAAATGTATTGTGTTTTTACTGTTCTGTTTTCTACAATTTACTTAATAAATTTAAAAATATCACAAAATATAATTAATTGGCGATTTTAAAAGTTTATTAAATAAAGTCAAAAGCTTGAAAATTAAATGCATTCTGTTTTGAATTTAAAAAAAAATATCACAACATATAATTAATTGGCGATTTTAAAATCTGATATTAAAAAATAAAAGCTTTAAAATTAAATGTAATCTGTTTTTAATACAATTTACTTCATAAATTAAAAAAAATATCCCAAAATATAATTAATTGGCGATATTAAAAGTTTGATTAAAGAAAAATGAAAAATTTGAAAGTTGAATACATTCATTAATGATTAAGATTTCTTGATTTGAGTTCACTATCTGTTGTGAAATATAATAAAAAATATAACTAGTATTGAATTATATTGAAAACAGAATTAATAAAATGACAATTTACATCATAAATTTAAAAATATCACAAAACATAATTAATTAAAATTTGATTAAAAGAAAATGAAAAATCTGAAAATTAAATACCATCATTTAATGAATAAGAATACTTCATTTAAGTACACTATCTGCTGTGAAATATAATAAAAAAATATAAACAAACACCAGGTTTTATTGAGTGATTGTGAAAGTTGTCCTTGATGTCCAAAGAAATACCGCCTATTAAATTGACTTATACTGCTTCTCCTGGACAATTTTCAGGAGTGTATTTTGTGCTATCCAGCAAATGCTACGGTCAAGAATAACTTATGGGGAACATTTTATCCGGTCAAGAGCAGTTAAAGTCCATGAGCACCGGAGACAAGATCTATGTCTAGGTTCGTAAGCACTTATAAACGTGTCAAGCGAGAAAGATTTATGTACTTTATGGAAATTAGGCCCTACGGATGAGTTTTCCTCTTTTATTAATCTATAAATTATAATGAATATAATTTTTTTTATTCTCCAATTAGTTGCAGAGAACTTAAATAAAAAAAAAAAGTTAAATCATTTTGTAAGTAGTTTTTCTAATATTTAAATAGCTATGTATTTATTGGGGTATTGTAAATGTAACTAAATTGTAATGTTTATTAAAGAAGTTATAAATCGCAGCAATTTGATTTGAAGTTAAGAAAAAAATATATGCAATTAAAATTACTTAAATAAAATGTAACATTAAAAAAAAATTACAAGAAATTGCAAAATGCATAAAATATAAAATGCTTACTATAAGGATAGATTTGAATAAAGGATTAGTTCTTATAATAATATATAAAATGTTAAAATTATATATATATATATATACTAATGGGCATTAAAATTGCTACATCAGGAAGAAATGCTATTTATTAGACAAATATATTATACTGGAAATAACGAGTGATTAAATTTTTCAAGAAATTTGGGGGCATAGATCCTGAGAAATCAGTACCCAGACCAACCACTTCTGTCAGTTATAACAGCACTTATACGCCTGGGCATTGAGTCAAACAGACATAGGATGGCATGTGCAGGTACAGATGCCCATGCTGCTACAACACGATGCCACAGCTCATCAACCGTAGTGTGATTGGAGTATGGTGATAAGCCAGTCCTTCGGCAATCACGGACCACACGTTTTCTATTGGCGAGAGATCTGGTGAACGTGCAGGACAGGACAACAGTCGAACATTTTCCGTATCAAGAAGGTCCTTACAATACCAGCAACATGCAGTCGCGCAAATCCTGCTGCTACGGTCAAGAATAAGTTATGGGCGAACATTTTTCTGATGAAGAGCAGTTCAAGTCCATGAGCACTGGAGACCAGATCTATGTCTGAGTTCGTCAGCACTTATAAACGCGTCAAGCGAGAAAGATTTATGTACTTTATGGAAATTAGATCCTAAGGATGAGTTTTTCCTCTTTTATTAATCTATGAATTATGATGAATATACATTTTTTTATATTCTCCAATTAGTTGCAGACTACTCAAATAAAAGTTAAAATTATTTTGTGAGTAGTATTTCTGATATTTAAATAGCTACGTATGTATTGGAGTATTGTAAATGTAACTAAATTGTAATGTTTATTAAAGAACTTGTTAATCGCGGCAATTTAATTTAAAGTTAAGAAGATATATGGAATTAAAAATTTTTTTTTAAAATAAATTTAAAATTTAACATTAAAAAAAAGATTTCATAATGCATAAAATAATTACAAACAATAAGAACGGATTTGTAGATGTAACTAAAATATAATATTTATTAAAGAACTTGTACATCGCAACAGTTTAATTTAATGTTAAGAAAATGTGTGCAATTAAAATAATTTTAAAATAACTTTCAAGTTTAACATTAAAAACATTTGCAAGAATTTCCAAAATGCATAAAATATAAAATAATTGCAAACTATATTAATAGATTTGCACAAAAAAAGTAAGAATTAATTTTAAAACAATATATAAAAGGTTAAAATTATGTAATAAATAATACAATACATATAGTATATAGATGAATAGCTGTATGTATGTATGTATGTATGTATGTATGTATGTATGTATTAGAAAAGAGTGATAAGAGAGAGAGAGAAAGGAAATGGGGGGGTACTTCGAATTTCTTTACTTTTGTGCCTTTTAATGAATCTCAAAGATTCTCGGTTGCCAGATTTCATGTGTAACCTCAAGCGGAATTTATTATTGACATTGACGTTATTGTATAGTAAATTTTTTTTACTAAAAAAAAACAATTTAGAAACTGTTCAGTATTCTCTCAGTGAATCAAAGTGACAGCTGTAAAATTTTCTGTTGTTTCTTTGGACATAAATATAGAAATTTCCATAAAATTCGTTGTTAATTTAAAGAAAATGATTTAGGCAGTATAATCGTCCTTGTTTAAATACTTATTGAGAAAAACAATATTAATGTTTTTTAGAAATAATTTCAGTAATTAACTTATTTTTATATTTATTTTTGTGAAAATTTGCATTAATCTACTTAAATACGTAGTTCAGTTTTTCTCAGGATGCTAGGAACCATATAGCCGGTCTTATATATATACATATATATAAATCTTAAATATTTTGTTTAATATCTTATTCTCTTTCTGATACTTGGGGATAGTGTTACTCCGCGTCCGTAGCATACCTTCAAGATGCACATGCCCCCAGGGTAGTGCTAAATGAGAGTAACAGCAGTGCAATACTTGCTTATGACATAAAGATAACTAAGTATTTGCGAGCTGCATTAACAACATCTTTCTGATACTAAAAATCTTCACAGATGATAATATGAAATAGTATTTTACCTGTAACTGTTAAAGAGCTTTCCATCCGTTTCTCTCCAGCACTGTTATTGACAACACATACGTAGGTTCCAGAGTCACGTACATTTACTTGTTGGAAATACAAGGATCCACTTAAAAGGATGACTCCTGGCCTAGCACTCACTGGAACGAGTCTCACTCCATCCTTTTGTACCATCTGTAAAATAAGTTTAAACACAACATTAGTTATTGACATAGATGAACTAATTATACAATATTATGAAGTATTAAACAATTTAAAACATCTATTATATAAGCAGAAAGTTCATTTATGCATTTGGGCATGATTTAATGTTTTTATAGAATAAAGCTATGATACTGAAAATATCTTTGTCTGAATCTATTGCACTTTTATTTGGTCCTAACTAAACTGCAAATGATTGTAGTTATTTTTTTTTTTATAATTACAGCAATACCTTGCAGAGGCATGTTTTAAACAATCAAAATTTACTGTATTTCGATTTTAAATCTTATTATTATTTTTTTTTGAAACCAGACTTCAATTTTTCGGTTTGGTTTATCGTTCTACGGTCATTTTTTTCGCACTGTGGATTAATTAGGCAGGGATCTAGGGTTTAACGGGGATTCTGAACCACTCACAAACATTCATGCCATCGCTCGGATTCGAACCTGAAAGCCTGTGGTACCAACGGCCAGGGCGCTAGCTAATTGGTCATCATTTAATTTTTCGGAGGATTCCCTTTGTATGTGAATGATTTAGAATTACCAAGAATATTATCTTGCCATTATATTTCGGTGGTTCCTCTTTCAATCAAACAACAGAAAGCAATATGGCAGCTGCATAAAAGCATATCATACAACATTGAGCAAATGATGTTACAGGTGTTTGAAACTCATTTTGTTGAATTAACAAATAGCAAAGTGGAACCTGCACAGCAACTAGGTATCAAAGAGTTAGATTCCATCAACGTGACTGAGTGCATTTAATCGAACACAATGAAATGGATAATTAAACACTTATTAACATAGATGAGCAACGTGATTATGACGATCAGAGGGACAATTTAGACAACTATCATTGTGTTGTTGCCGGAGAATTAACAATTGAACAACTATAAAAGGTTATTAGAATGACAGATATTTGTCATAATATAGTTTCGAAATTGATCCAAATTCGAATGTAGCCTTACAATTCACCAAACAATAAATATTGCAATTTGTTGCTATTCAGTAGCTCATAAAGAGTAAAAATAGAAACAAAATTAGTGAACATTAATATTGCAATTTTTAGAGAAGGATAAGTGCTTTTTTGTACACATTAATTTTTAAGGAAGATATTTGTATTTATTATTCACAATTTTTTATTCACTGAAACAGGATGGCATTCTTTTATTTAATTATAAATTTTTGTTTACATTTAATTCCACGATCAGTCCAATTTCACACAGTCCGGAAAAATGATGGAATCTATTATATTATATACTATTGTAGTGTTGTGCAGCTGGATTGCATCTTTGCGAGGTTGGATTGAGACTTGAAACACAGGCTTAAAAACATACAGCTTTATTTACACGCGCACAAATACCACATACACACAATTAGAGACACATAATATTTAACACATTTAAAGATAGGTAATTATAGATTGGTGGAAGGATTCCACTTCTAATCCTAAAAAAATGATACTCATGTTTACGCGGAAGATACTTCCTCTCCGGGTGAGAGTCTGTAGGCCAACTTATACGCAGGTTGCATTAAATATATTTCCTTTCGGGATGAGAGACTGTAAGCTAAACGCTACTCAACAGAAGCGCTTGATTGCTCTCTACTAAACTTTTCTCAGCGGCTGTGCCAGTTGCGCTTTACTTCTCGTGTCAGAGTGTCAAGGACTACTGACTATTTCTACTAAACGTCACAAGGGATGCGTTTGCAATGCATAGGAGGAAGCACGGTTACAATAAGAGAATTATTTCTACCAAATTTGAAAACAAAATCAATGTTTTTATCAATATCAACAGCAATCAATTTTAATCAATGTCTAGTGATATAAGGAAGGCGTAATATATAAAACGCTGTTGATCTGGAATTTTTCGAAATTTTGATTTTTAATATTTTCATATATTTTTTTAAATATATCATAATATTGTATATTTTTTAATGCATATTATAACCAGGTCTTGATGACCGAGTGACTAACGTTCCGGCCCTCGGTGCCACAGAGTTAAAGTCCCGATGGTGCCATGAATATTTGTAGTGATTCGGAATCCACTTTAAACAGTAAGTCCCGATCTAATATGACTGCAAAACAATGGATGTGAAGCTGACAACCTAATCCTGTAAAAAAAAAAACCATCTCCTGTCTCTAAATCAGAATGTCAATAAGGGGCAGATGGCCTTAACCCTCCATCTGGCTGTTGGTTTGGTTTCCCGATCTACAGTCAGTCTGGGCACACTTTTTAGGCTAATTAGATCGGGACATACAGCTTAAAGTGGATTCCGAACCACTAATAAATATCCATGCTACCATCAGGACTCGAAATTGAAGCCTATGATACCACAGGCCAGAGCGAAGAATATGATATCATTGCGAAATAATATTTATAATTTTTCATTTTTATGTTTTGGTTTTTTCTGGACTAATAAAGAACTTTATTAGGAATGTTTTGGATCTGAAATGCCAAACCTTTAAAAATTAATGAATGTGATTCAGTTGGTAAATATGTTTCGATAAAAGTGTCATTAAATAAAATGGGAGAAATTAAGCAACATAATAATTAAATGAGTTCAATGGTTTGGCGGCATTTCGTACTCCTTGATTGATGAAGGTTGAGTTCAGTTGTGATTGCTCATATTAATTATCTTAATTTTATTATGTTATTAATCATGTATTATGTATTCGCAATGGATAATTGTGAAAGAATTTTTTTTGTCATCATTATGTTTTGGTTTTTCTGCACTAATAAAAATAACTTTGCTAGGCATATTTTGGATCAGAATTGCCAAACCTTTTCAAAATCTGTACGAAAAAAATTAATGAATATGATTCACTTCTAAGTTGTTTTGATAAAAATGTTATTAAATAAAATGGGAGATATTAAACAACAACATAATAATTAAATAAGTTCAATGGTTTGGCGACATTTCGTATTCCTTGATTGATGAAGGTTGAGTTCAAATTGTGATTGCTCATATTAATTAGCTTAATGTTATTCCGTCACATAACTCAAAAGCAATACTAATATTCCATACTGAATTACAGTTCATTTATTCATCAATATCAATTTACCTTAAATTGCATAAAAAGCTATCAGATACAATGTTGTCTCACAAATTGAAGAAACAAACATTAAATTCTTTTCTAACCAGGAAAGTTAAATTTTATGCACTAATTGTTATACTCCAGTCAATTATGATGCGACATTAGAATAGAGATCTGTATTCTTATTTGTTATTGCTCTTCTGTTAAGTAATATAGCTTTCATTGTATCTAAATAAAGTATTTTTTTAATTCTCTGGTGGTATATATATACTCCTAATTGTGAAAAAAAAAAAGCAATCTTGCTTGAGCAAAGCCATTTACACTAAATGAAGGAAAAAAAGGTTCCTCCAAATCTAATTACTTGTAATTTCGAAAGAGTTTGAATGCATTTTTTGGAAGGTTTTTGTTGGTGTTTATTTTTGTTTTTAGATACTCTCGTTAAGAACCACAATTTATAAAATCGGAAAAGGTCCAATTTAGGTAATTGATATTTCCCTCGAAAAAGAATACTTTTTCTTTAGTTGCCATTTTTTTCTTTAAGTTCATGGTTTGTTTCAAATGCATAATTCGATTGCACTCAGTAAAAAAAATGGCAACGATGTTAGAATCTTAATGTGCAAATAAAAAAATGGCCAGCAAAAGTATTTGTAGAATTCGCGTATTCTTTTTTTTTGAAAAAAAATATATTTTCCTTAGAGATGGCAACACTAGTGATAGGTGTGAAGGAAAATTTTTATTGATAAAAATGAAAAACCAATCTTACAGAATCTTTCGAATGTAGTAATTTTTTTTTTTTTGAAAGAATAGATTCTTTCAGGTGAGTTTCATTAAAACTAAAATGCTGTTTTTTTATGAAAACTTTAATTATAGAAAAGATAAAGGTTTCGAAAATAAATGAAATGGAAATTAGTGTTTAGAGATAATGAAAATTAGTTCAAACGAAAAAAAAATTGATGAAATACAAAGAAGAGCTATTGTCGACAAACACGTAAATTTGAAAATATTGCTTAAATGCATTTAGTATTTGAAAATACAACTGCTAATTATCAATTACACTAAATGAAAAAAATTAACCATGAAGAAAAACTATAATAACAATTTTAATTTAATTGAAATTGATTTTTTCAAGTTTTAGTAATTAAATAGAACTCTTTATTTTAAAATAACAAATGTCTATCTTCTGTCTTATTTGAAATGGTTTTCATTTTTAAAAAAATTATTAAATAAATGTAACATTTTTTTTTTTTTGTAAAATAATTTATTTTAGGAGAAAAATTATAAATTTTTTTTATGTAGAGTTTTGGTCACGCAATGGAAAATACAAATGAATACATTAAATCACGAAAATATTCGTGCATTCTATGCCAATAATGAAACAGGTTTAAAAATGGAAAATACATTCATATACCAAAATAATTTATAGTGTGTTTGTTATTTATACAATTACAATGATTTATATATATTACAGACTATAAATTATTTTTGTATTTTACAAAAATAAAAAAATATATAAAATACAGTCACACCCCAAAAACTATTTAGAGTTGTGACTGTATTTTGTGTTTTTAAACCTGTTTCATTATTGGCATAAAATTTACGAATATTTTCGTGATTCAATGTATTAATTTTCATCCAACGTTGTAGTATTCATCAGTGGCTAGATATTGTACATTGAATTGATTAATTGAACACTTAAATCAACAAGTGAAGAAATCTTCTCAGTGTGGATACATCTTTATGTCTATGTACGGAATGCTAAAAATTCCTTATTATGACAACATTGTGACCGGCATTCCTCAATTATATTTCACATCTAACTGACTTTGGTGTGTCTAAATCTGGTTGTCCTATTCGTATTCAGTTGTTGAAAATGAGGATAAACCTGATCCACCACGAAAAGTATCATTCAAGCAGTTCAGACTTAACATTTTCTTGCTGGAAAATGGTATCAAAAGGATTGTGAATGGATGTGTTGTGAAGGGTAAACACAAACAAACACAGAATGGGATCCGCATGTTGACCTGTTTAAGTTATACGCGGAGATGACCTGTTTAGATAAGAGACAGCAGCAGTAACGAGGGTAATAATAGTAGTGGTTAGGAAATTAGCTGTAATGTTACCATACACAAACACACACACAGATTCGCAGATTTACACAGATTTACTATGACGCGAAATTAATCACTGAATGCTATGCTAGGCTGTTGCCAGTCAGGATGACCATACCATATGATTCTGTTTATGCTGTGGGGTTAAAGACAGTAACTATTCCTCAGCTAAATGCTTTAAGAGGGCGAATGGTGCAAAGCATGCTATGGAGGAAGCGATAGTATGTTGGATATCAGATATTGATGCTATTGAGCAGTTTGGGTCTGTTCAACAATCATTCTATCTTGCCTCTCATTTCTACAATTGTGTTTCCAGTGCTTTATTCACACCAATGAGTTCTTTGCATAACATTATTCTTATGGTTCAGGTGACTCTGCATGTCTAAAGGGCTTCAAGCATATCGACTATGTCACCGTGATATTATGAAGCAATCGTCTCAGTATTACGTCTTTCGACAATGTTGTAACGACATTATTGGTTGGGCTTCTAGGAATTGCAACACCGGCAGCGAAATAATGGTAAGGTAAATGGTTCATAATTGTTACATGATTTATGAGAGGCAAGTTTCACAGTCGAATAACAAAGAGTAGTTTCACAGTCGAATCAGGATTTGATCAAAATTAATATTCATTGTCAATTAAAAATGAATAATTTGCATACTCGTATGAAGAAATTTAAGAAGATAAAAATACCTTTAGTGGAGCTTAATTTTTTTCGTAAAATAAAGTAGACATGGCATTGCTATTTATTGGTATTGCCAACAGCCTTTGTACATAATATACTATTATATTAAATTTATCATAAAATGCTAATGACGATTGATTGTGACAGGACTTGGTGAATGAGTCTATGAGAAAATTATTCGAACTTATTATTACAACATTATTCTATCTTTTCTTCTAAATGTTAGATGAAAGAAGTAGTAATTTTTTTCTCTAGAATGTGCTCGAGAATTTTTTTAAAGTACACCAAAATAATATAACATTATTCTCAATACAACACTTTGAAAACTTTACACAGCTACAGATTTTCCTTAAATCTTTGTCAACAACAACACCAGCATAAAAACTTCCATTTTTATGTCTACCAGATTTCTTACTGTTTCAAAAACACCACGAAGGGTTTAAATTGATCCCCACATCCGATTCATTGCCCCTGATACATAGCAGAGCCCATCAAACGCCGTTTTTCACAGAAAATCTATTTGAAAAAAAAATCATCAGAGATTCTTTTACGAAAGCATGAAGTGACACTGAAGACATATTACATACGCACAATGGCAAAAAAATGCCAGGATTTTGGTTCTTTTCCTTTTCTATTCTATATGAATACTTTGTCATGTATAATATGGATTCTTTTGGATGCATGCCAAAAAGCAGAGATAAAATATTTCATGTATTTCCTATTTCTTCACACTGGATTGGTACGAAATGATGAAGAGGAGATTATTTTTGACTTCAATTATTAAAATATTGGAAAAAAAATATTAATAATTTATTTGGTAATTCCTATATTTAAACTACATTTAGTTTGTTATTTTAATAGAATTTCATTATAATATTTAAAACAAATATATAGTTTTATATTGAAACACATAACAAGCAAATATAATTTAGGACTATTATTGGCATGGACATCAAATTATTATTTTATGAAAAATAAATTACAAAATGTTATACGAACCACCAACAAATATCCATGCCACCTCCAAGATTCGAACCTGAAGCACCAAAGGCCAGACAGCTAGCCAATTGGCCTTCTGGCCCCCGCCGACAGTTAGGAAAGATAAATGGTTCTTAACTGTCACCTGTTTTATGAGTGGCAAATTTCATTTTCCAATAACCAACGTAGTTGCACAGTCGAGTCATGATTTGACAAAATGTTAAAACTCATTGACAGTTAAAAATGAATAATTCGCATACTGGTATGAATAAAATTAAGATGATTAAAATACGTTTAGGGGAGTTTATTTTTTCCTTCGTAAAATAGATATAATATTGCTATTTAATGGTATTTCCAACAAATTTCCTATACAAATCAAAAGATGCACTATTATATAAAAATTATCATAAAATACCAATGACATGTATATCGATTATTCACAGGGTGAATAAGAGCATGAAAAAATTAATCAAACTGATTATTACTACATTATGATATCTTTTCTCCTAAATGTTAGATTAAAGAAGTGTGTTTTTTCTACACCAAGTACACCAAGATAAAATAACATTATTCTCAATACAACACTTTTAAAACTTTCACGGCTACAGATTTTTCCTATTTCTTTGTCAACAACAACAACATAAAAACTTTCATATTTATGTCTATCAGATTTCTTACTGTTTGAAAAACACCATGAAGGGTTTAAATTGATCTCCACATCCGATTCATTGCTTCTGATACATAGCAGAGCCCATCAAACGCCGTTTTTTCACAGAAAAATCTATTCGAAAAAAAAAAAAATCATCTGAGATTTTTTTACGAAAGCATGAAGTGACACTGAAGACATATTACATACGCACAATGGCAAAAAAAAATGCCAGGACTTTGCCTTTTTTTCCCTTTTCTATTCTATATGAATATTTGTCATGTTTAATATGGATTCTTCTGGGTGCATGCCAAAAGGCAGAGATAAAATATTTCATGTATTTTCTATTCCTTCACACTGGATTGGTACGAAATGATTCCGGGAAGATTATTTTTGACTTCATTTATTAAAATATTGGGAAAATAAAATATTAATAATTTATGAGAAAATCCTTACTTTTAAATTGTATTTTGTGTGTTAATTTAACAGAATTTCATTACAATATTAAAAAGTTATAGATTATATTAAACTCATTATAAGCATATATATATATATTATGGCTATTATTGGCATGGACATTAAATAACCATTTAATGTCCATGCGAATAATAACCATAAAATATACATATAAGTTTACTTATTACAAAATTCCAACGATACTACAATAGTAAGAAAGTAACACAATATACCATTTCGTAAATGAAAAATTATTTACAAAATGTTACAGAACAATAATTACAATTAATATATATTTTAAATAGTCCGTGCCTTCTTTTTGCCACATTATGTCAAATCTTTTTTTTTTTTTTTCATTTTTGCTGTTGCTCCAATGTATACAGAAACAAAAAGATAATCGAAAATAAAGTAAATACTATTTTAAAAATTTGAATTAACATAATTTTCTAATGGATAAATGCCAGGTTCTTATAAACTACAATGAATAATAATCATTGAAGTGAAAGACAAATAAGTCATCTTCTATCCATTTTGATCTTATACCTATTATCAATAATATATATATTATCTACTTTACTTTATTAAACACTATCCCATATTAAATTATAATAAAATTATGAATTAAATTTCATTATTATCAAAATTTATTAAATTATAATAATAATAGCATTTATTAAGAAAGATTTAAAATCATATGCACAATGTTGAGTTAAAGGAAGCAAAAGATTTTACTAAGAAAGTTTTTTTGTTTGTTTTGTCACTCTACTGACCTTTTATGCACATTTTACGCTAATTAGATCGGGACCTACAGTTTAACTTGGATTCCAAAAAAAAAAACTAGCAAACATCTATTCCGCCATGAGGATTCTAACCTGAAATCTATGAAAAAATGTCATGGTATGAAAAAGGTATAAAAAGCCAGAGTGCTAGCCAAAGATTTTATGAAGTAAAATTAGGTAAAGTAGTGAGTAATTAGTAGCAGTTAATAGTAATTAATAAAAATTAATTAATAGTAGTTAGTAAAGTAATTAGTAGTAGTTACAGTTTTTTTCCTGCATCAAACTGCAGCAGCAGTGGTTAGTAATAATTAGGTTCAGATTAAGAAGTAAAAATTGTTCATAAGTTAAACCCACTTTTTATTTTATTACACCTAATCATACGAATCTTATAGTTTGCAATCACATTAATGAATTGTTGACACCAGAAATTTATTGCGAAACTATTTACAAATATTTATTGACTTAGAACATCCAAGATCCATCACAACACTTATCCGCCATTGTAACAAATATAATAAATTGACACATTCACCGAAATTAATAGTTTAATTAATTTACACAAGAGTTATACAGGCTTTGTATGTAATTTCCTGACTTGGTCCACTTAAATTTATGCATTACGCACTTAGTCCTTAATCCTTAAGGTAATGCCCCATTCCATGCAAGGGTACACTATTACGGAAATATTTGCTTCCCCTTCTATTAAATGGAGGTTAATCCCTCCTCAAAACCTGAAGCCCCATCTGCATTACGTTTGGTATTCGAGTATGCGATGAAATGATGAAGAGTCCAGATTTGTAGACGTTACTTAACGGTCTGTACAAACGGATAGGAATGCTGCGAGCACGGTGGGTCGTGGAATGCCTATTTGGTCAAGAATTGATCACGGTGCATGCGGTATTACGTGATAATAAATGCCATACATTAGGGGATAGAAATTTGGCCAACAAAGCTTACGCAAAAGATATTTGTACAAAGCTTATACCCAGTCCTTTGAGTTAAGTTGGTTACTTGTTACATGGAATTGAATAACATTGTGTATGGGTGGATTTGCTGAATTTTGCCTGCGCGGAAGCGATGTTCTACTGCAGTGCTTCTCAAATTGATCTCAGCTGGTCTCTAGAGAACGGCGAAGGAATCATTTAGTTAAAAGTTTGAACTGGTTCCAATGGTTGAAACGTTCCATTCTTTCTTTCAAAGCTGATATGAATTTTATTTTATTCAAAGCTGATGTTTATTTTATTTTATTTGTACAAAGCTGTTACCCAGCACCTTTGTGATAAGTTAATTGCATGTTAGATTGAATTGAATAATATTGTATGTGGATGGTTTTGTAAATTTTGTCTGTACGGAAGCGACGTTCTAACTCAATGGTTCTCACCTTTGATGTTTGCTAATCTGTAGATAACCGCGAAGGAATCATTTAATTAAAAATTGGGCAGTTGTTTTCGTTCCTTTTTTTTTCTTAGTGAGATTTTCTTTTCTGAAAAATACTAGTATTTTGTCTTTTAATAGGTATATTTGATATAGTTCTTAACTTATTTATCAATTAAATTTCTGCATTATCAGCATTTATTTATTTATTTTATTTTATTAGTACAAAGCTGATACCCAATCTTTTGAGATAAGTTAGTTACCTGTTAGATTAAATTGAGTAACATTGTATGTATACAAAAGATTTTAAGAAGTGTGTTTGTTTGTTTTATCGCTCTACAGCCCTTTTATGCACACTTTAGATAAATTAGACCGGAACCTACAGTTTAATGTGGATTTCGAACCACTAACAGACATCCATGCCACCGCTAGAATTCGAACCTGATCAAATGCCAGATCTCTAGCCAAAGATTTTAAGAAGTAAAATCAGGTTTAAAAGTAATTATTAGTAGTTAATCTAATTACTAAGTAAAACATTTTCATAAGTTAAGGAAAGGCTTAACTTATGAAAATGTTTTTTTACTTCATATTTAATCTGATTACACCTAATCATATGAATCATATAGTTTGAATCACATTAATGAATTGTCGACACCAGAAATATATTGCTAAACTACTTGTACAAATATTTATTGACTTACATCTCAGATCCATCAAAACCCTTATCCGCCATTGTAACAAATATAATAAATTGATACATTCCTCGAAATTAATAGTTTAATTAATTTACACCAAATTTATTTAGGCTTTGTATGTAATTTCATGACTTGGCCCACTTAAATTTATGCATTACGCACTTAGTCCCTAATCCTTAACGTAATGCCCCATTCCATGCAAGGGCCGTACACTATTACGGAAATATTTGCCTCCCCTCTATTAAATGGAGGTTAATCCCTCCTCAAAACCTGAAGCCCCATCTGCATTACGTTTGGTATTCGAGTGCGATGAAATGATGAAGAGTCAGATTTGTAGACGTTGCTTAACGGTCTGTACAAACGGATAGAATGCTGCGAGCAGTGGGTCGTGGAATGCCTATTTGGCCAAAGGTGATCACGGTGCGTGCGGTATTACGTGATAATAAATGCCATACGTTAGGGGATAGAAATTCTGGCCAACAAAGCTTACGCAAAAGATATTTGCACAAAGCTGATAGCTACCCAGTCCTTTGAGATAAGTTAGTTACTTGTTACCATGTAGCTGTTGCGTCAATGTAGAAGATTGATCTTGTTTGTCACTCTACGGTCATTTTTTTTTTTTGCACACTTTAGGAAAATTAGACCGGGACCTACAGTTTAATGTGGAATCCAAATCACTAACAAAAACCTATTCCGCCGGTAGGATTTGAACCTGAAACTTATGGTATCATGGTGTGAAAAGGTCAGAGCGTTACACAAAGATTTTGTTAGTAGTAGTTAGTAGTAATTAGTAAAAAGTAATTAATAGTAGTTAGTAAAATAATTAGTAGTAGTTAGCTTACGTCAAACTGTTGCAGTAATAGTTAATATTAATTAGGTTCAGATTTAGAAGTAAAAAATGTGTCATAAGTTAAGCATTTTTTTAATATTTAATCTGATTACACTAATCATATGAACCATATAGATTGCAATCACATTAATGAATTGTTGACACCAGAAATTTATTGCTAAACTACTTGTATTTATTGACTTACATCCAAGATCCATCACAACACTTATCCGCCGTTGTAACAAATATAATAAATTGATACATTCACCGAAATTAATAGTTTAATTAATTTACACAAAATTTATACAGGATTTGTATGTAATTTCCTGACTTGGTCCATTTTAAATTTATGCATTACGCACTTAGTCCTTAATCCTTAAGGTAATGCCCCATTCCATGCAAGGGCCGTACGCTTCTAATGCAGGAAATATTTGCCTCCCCCTCTATTAAATGGAGGTTAATCCTCCTCAAAACCTGAAGCCCCATCTGCATTACGTTTGGTATTCGAGTGGCGATGAAATGATGAAGAGTCCAGATTTGTAGACGTTGCTTAACGGTCTGTACAAACGGATAGAATGCTGCGCAGCACAGTGGAATGCTATTTGCCAAGAATTGATCACGGTGCGTGCGGTATTACGTGATAATAAATGCCATACGTTAGGGGATAGAAATTCTGGCCAACAAAGCTTACCAAAAGATATTTGTACAAAGCTGATAGCTACCCAGTCCTTTGAGATAAGTTAGTTACTTGTTACATTGAATAGAATATGTATGTGGGAGGGAGTTTGCTGAATTTTGCCTGCACTGAAGCGATGTTGTAATGCAGTGGTTCTCAAATTGATGTCCGCGGATCTCTAGGGGTCACTTAGTTAAAATTTCGATCTAGTTCAAATTGTTGCCACATTCCATTCTTCCTTTTTTTTCTTGATGATATTTTACTTCTTATTTAATTATTCTTGTTACTGATTTCTGCTTTATTATTTATTTATTTTATTGTATTTGTACAAAGCTGACACCTAGTAATTTCAAATAAGTTAGTTATTTGTTCATTGAATTGAATGACATGGTATAGGGATGGATTTACTAAGTTTTGCTATATATGGAAGGCGATGTTCTAACGCATTGGTTCTCTAGTTTATGTCTGCTAGTTCTCCTAGGACCACTTAGTTAAAATTTTGAGCTAGTTAAAATGGTTGCCCACATTCCGTCCTTTTTTCTTGGTGTGATTTTATTTTTTAAGTGATGCTGGTATTTTCACTTTTAATACAGTACTATTTGATACAGTTGTAACATATTTATTAACTAAATTTATGTTTTATTAACATTTATTTATTTATTTTATTTTTATTTGTACAAGTTGATGCAAGTAGTCCTTTCAGATAATCAAGTTACTTGTTAACAATAATTGTAATACTTGTTAACATAAATTGAATAACATTGTATATGGATGGATTTGATAAGCTTTGCCTGTATGGAGGCGGTGTTCTAACGCAGTGGTTCTCAAATTGATGCCTACGAATCTCTAGAAAACCACGAAGGGATCGCTTGGTTAAAATTTTGATCTCGTTCCAATTGTTGTCACATTCCGTTCTTCGCGAAAAGGATCATTTAGTTAAATTTTGGAGTTCATTTCAATTATTGCCTCGTTACGTTCCTTCTTTCTCTGTTTCTTGGTGAGATTATCTTTTCTAATTTATTCTGGTATTTTCCTTTTAATAGGCCTATTTGATCTAGTTCTTAATTTATTTATTAATTAAATTTCTATTTTATTAACATTAGACAACATGTTAGTCGCAATTAATATTTAAATTAAGTAATAAGAGAGTCCACGAGACAACAGAGAAAACATTTAGAAGAGAACTGCCACGCGAAAAATCTTAAGAACACTGTTAAAATGAATAATAGATATAAAAAATAAAGCATAATGAGAATACAAAATGTAAAGCCTTTTGTTTTTAAATTTTTTGCATTACATATGCACCATTTACCTTATGTTGGAACATTAATATTTATAATTTTTCAAGAAAAGTCCATGAACATGTTAGGCTTGTTGAATATTTTATAATGGGACAATTATTCGACATATAATGATAATACTCGCCTATTTTATAATAGGATTTCGATAAGTTTCCCTGATGGTCTCACAATTTGTAATAAACACTCAAGGAAAGACTGATGCTCTGTACCCTCTCAAATCTCTTTAAATCGAATAGAGAAACTTTTCTGCCTACATATTTGTTCTCATCCTTGGTGTCCTATGTTTACTTCTTTCATAGAAATGAACTCTATCTTGCATGTTTCATTTACGGTTAGACTTTCACCCATCTGTTTAGAAACTTAATGCTCTAAACCAGGGGTGACCAACTCAAAAGTTCTTGCGGCGAACTCCTCGGGCTTATAACCTTAAAAAAAGTCCCCTAACCTAAACAACCTTAAAATCGGGCTTATAGATTTAGACCCACTGTAGACATTTTTTGGAGTGAAAATTGAAATATCGTGAGCTATTATTTTTTTGTGCCTTACTGTTATTCTTACATGTAAACATAGATTATAATAATAAGGATACTAAAAACACATTGCAAAGAAATATGTAATATTTAAAATGAAATATAAAAATACATAAATATAAATGAAATAAAAAGATAAAAATCAAAAAAATTTCTCCACTCTTTCTCTTAGATTTTGCAAAACGATGCGCATTCATCATGAGTAATATAATTTAATTATTCTGCAAACTCATAACTGTAAAATCATAAATAAAACAGGCAATATCTGTCCTATATTCACAAGAATATTATTTTAAAAATCGAAGTTAATTTTTTCGCATATTTCGACAGTTAATTTTGAATATATGGATGCAGACATAATATATATTTTTTTAATACATTGGTTTTCACTACTTTGGTCATTATAAAATAAATATATTTTGCAAAAAAGTGTGATAAATCTCACGAGCCAGAAAAATATTTAAGGCAGGCCGCGGGTTGGCCACCCCTGCACTAAACTGTACCAGCCATTTATCGAATATTTAATTTGCCCTTTTCTTGACTCAGAGTTAACATACGCGTTTAAACTACAAGAAGGCTCAAGTTCAAAATCGCTGGTGGCGTATTTGCAGAGTAGCATAGCAAAAGCAGGTGCTGCCACCTCTGGTACCAGCTCTAAGGGTGACAAAAAAAACTGCCGGTTTTATATTAATACTTCTTTTTGCTACATAAACTGAGGATTATGCAGTGTTTGTTCCGATTTAGCTAAGTTTTTCGCGCCAATAGGCGATAATCATTTCAACTCAGCTCGTTACTCGTTTTTCCGGCAACCTAATTTTTATGACATGTCTGGCCTGACCATTATTTTATGATTGATATCATATATGTTGGTGTTCTTCTTGTGCTCATCTTATATTTTTTTTTTAAAAGCTTGCTTTTTATTACACTTCACTACACAAGTTTATGTAGGTTAGGTTTATGTTTATTACTAATATTTAATATATTTATTTAATTTTTAATTACTAGATCATTAATATAATTAAACCTAAATAATTTACATTATCCTTTAATATTTTTACCTAATGCAATTAGTAAAAATGCAATTAAGCCTAATGCATATTAAATCTAATACAATTAGTAAATATTTACTACATGAGTATAGCAATTAATTTTTAATATTTAATTTTTGTTTATTTAATTTGTTATTTGTTTATTGAAGTATCAGAATGCTAATCATATTAATAATGTTATGAAATATATGTTAATAACAATATAATGTTAAATATATATTAATCTTATTAAGCCAAATGCATAACATTATTTATGTTATTTGTGTATTTTATTATTAGAATACAATCCTTTTTTATATATTTCACAGTTTTATTGTGTTTCGAGATACTAGAATGATTGTAATTCTTAAAATATTTGTTACGTAAATTAAAAAATGTAGTGAAATAGGGCCTATTTAATTGTTAATGCAAAGTGTGTAATTTCTGTAGCAATTTTGAGGGGACCGATTTAAGTTTTTAATAAAAGAACTTTTAAATTGAATTAGATTTTATAATTTTAAAATAATAATTCTGGTGGTCTAAGTGGAGTTGGCATTCCCCAAAGTTTGTAACAATAGAATTAAAAATGAATGAAATTTGTTAGAATTTTCGACATTAAAGTTGCAGACCCAGAACTATCGATTACGGTGAAGCTCGGTGAGTGTTCTTTATCTGTTATTTTTTCCAGGAAACAGAAAAGGGGAAAAGAGGGGGTGTAATAAAACTGGCAGAACTTAAAACATGTTCAGTATTTACATAGGCTTTTTAAAGCACTAACTGCAGTAAATTGCGGGTGAATGATGTGATGCTATAATGATTTACTATAGTTGCATGGTGCACGGGAAAGAGGGTCTTCTGTCTCGGTACTTTTGAACAGTGATGGCGCTCAAGTAAATAAATAGCCAAACCTTGTGACTCATTGTGTCATCTCTTCTGCAAATATATCATCCGTGTTGTTTTCTGTGCAACAAGATATTTGTAACATAAGCATCATAATGATATATTTGGAGTGGAACGTTTTAGACAGTAGTGTTAGTATGAATCTTTCGATCTAGAACAGACCATTGAGCAGGATCTGTCTACGGTCAAACGGACAATATCAGACAGTATTGAAAAACAATCATTGAATTCTTCTGATTTGGATCGTTATTGCCCTTTATTTTACACCGCCAAGAGGGCATTTAAATGTTTTTCTCTATAATATTCTATTCTGTTTTCTATAGTATTCTGTTTTCTCTATAGTATCGATTTTGGTAAGTAGAGTTTTCAGTTTGTAAAATAAAAATAAAAAAATTATATACTAAAATATAACGCATTTGTTCCAATCGTGCTCATTGTTCCAATAATTAGAACTGCGATATATTTGCACTAAAATCATATTAATTTGCTTATCACTTCAAAAATATTCATAAATAAGCAGTGAACCAGTTTAATCATTTTCAACTGTAATACGTTAAATTGTAAATAGCAAAAGGAACATTTTATTGTGGATCCTTATGAAAATTTATTTCAACTAAATTTTCAGCTAAGAAACATGGCTTTGTTAATTAAGATTTTAAAAATGTTTTATTACTATTCAAAGTTGTGTTAAATCAATTTTAAAATGCATTGTGATTTCTCATATAAAGTTATTTTCGAATATTTGAATTAAATAATTGAAAATAGGCGGTTTTATATGGTGAATGTTTCAATGGAATATCTATGAATATCTTGTTGCTATTGTTATAACCTAATGCGTGCAAAGTAAGTCAATTTAACAATGTCTTGGGTTTCTATTTACGCATTTTCGAACTCGACTTATAGAGAAATAGACTTTTCAATTTCTACGGGCTTATTGCATGTAAATATCAATTTAACATAACAAAACCTCAAAATTTTAATACTAAATAACATTCTGTATAATATGTAAAATAATAAATGATTGGAAAATGCTGTCTCAAAAAAAGTACAGATAGATGTCATTAATAAAGTGCCTTTTTCGCTTTATTATTGTAAATAAAATATTTTATTCTTAATTTTTGTTTGATATAAAAAATATGTTTCCGGTTTTTAAAATCCGAATTTAACATAAAAAATATATAACTGGTATCATCATACAGAAATTGAATTAACAAAAACTAAGCAAAATTGAAATTTAGCTTAAGCTACCCAAAATTGGTACATTGGCTCTAGATATTTATATTTTCATATTTCAAATCCCCAATCATGAAGTAACACCATCCAAGTGGAGCACAGCAAAGAAAATAAATAGATGGTCAAAGTTTGGGAAACCAGTCGCGCCAAATGCTGGAACTTGTACGTTCTACTTACGATTTAACATCAAGTATGAATGAAGACATTGCAATATTATCTCAATCCGAGGAGAGAAGTTGAAGTTAATGAAAAACCTGATAATTACGAAAATGAAGAACAAATTAGAGAGGTCATTCATGAAGAAACCGAAGCAGATTCTAACTAACTGCTACCAGATAGATGGCATGTGATTAGCTATATATCAGTCAGCCAAATGGCGAGAAAATTCTGAGAACGCGGAAGACATGCTCAGCTAAAGATCAGTTTGTGCTATTTTTTTGTAGGATCTTTGGCACAAACACAAGTTTGAGTAATAGATGTAAAATTTATAACTGGCTTTAAAGCTTGGTGGAAACTTAACCTGAAAATTCACTACCATAAAACCTCAGAACAATATGAAGTTTGTTTTGAAAAATGGAAACAATTTAAGAACAACTCTAATTGGCAATAGAACAATTGATCCAGTTAGCTAAGCAATTGATGAAATAGTAAACAGAATCAGAAAGAATAGAAAACCAATCTTTTAAAAAGATTTATAGACATTACTATGCTTTTGGCTAAATAAATTCTTACATTCAGGGGCCACAACGATAATATGTTAACAGAGAACAAATAAGATTTTCTATGGCTGTTTAAACTTCAATCAAAATATGACCCAGTGCTAAAAAGAGCACTTTAATCGAGCGAAGATCAATGAACTCATTCACATTCAGGCAAGATATTAGATGCAATAAAATATGTCGCGCGTCTCGCATAAGGAATATATCTTTTTTTCTGATGGAATTAAGTAAAATATATTTTGACTCGTATTAAAAATGTGGAATATTTTAATATCATATTTGACAACACGCCCGACATCTTGCTTCGATTAAATGAGTGAAAGCATTCGCGACGTTCACACAGAGAAAAAAAAATTGAAATAATGGAATCATTGTTGGGTTTTTTCAATTAACTATGAAGAAAGCATTGACATATCGGAAGATATTTTAAAGGTTATTGAACAGGCTAATCTAGATATAACAATTATGTTGATGATTAATAATGCTTCTATAATGGCTGGAGTGTATTGAAGAATTCGGAGCACTGTTTAACCATTTAACCTTTACCCTTCACTTATTGTTTTGTACTTACTACTGTCTGAAATATCCTGGGTATGTCCCTTGCAGTGCTCCTGTCCTAGACCTGCTCAAACGGCTTTAGCTAGACTAAGGATTGGCCACACTAAGAGTTTGACCTTCAATGGAGACGAGAAGACATATACCCTTTGTCATTGTTCGGCATCGCGTCTCCCTCTCATCTCATCGAATGATTGTAGTGGTGCCTCTGTGAGGCAACTGTTGAATGAGGGAGGACAGTTTACGATCTATTGATGCAGCATGATCTACTGGACTTGGGATTCTAAATCAAGGGTATAACAACAACAACAACTGTCTGAATGTGACTGGAAATACATTCTATTGTAACAGTTACCTTATGGGACTTTTTTGGGACCTTAGAAAATTTGCATGTATTTTTCTTAGTTTTTATGCTGCACAGATGGATGATCATTTGTGAGAAATGTTGAAATTATATTTCCAGCGATTTTCAGAAGCAAGGTGGAATGCTCATTACAAGAATGTGTTTAAGTGCTTTAAGAATATAGTTGATGCTGTTGAGGAAATTTGTTTGATACTTAGGAAAGAATCGAAACCGAGCAGCAGCTTTGAAGTGAAATAACAATGAAAATTAATTTGAAAAAATTATTTCAAGGAATAAAGCAAAATATTTTTTATTAGAACACATATTATTTAAGATGTTTATTTTATGCTATACAAATACAGCAAAAAGGGCCATTTCTTATTAAAAATTTAAATAAAACACGAAAAAAGAAAAGAAAATGAAGATTAATAAATATTGAAATGAACAAAAACAAGAAAAACAGTCTAAAAATTAGTAATAATTTTGCAAACAAGAATTATATAACTATTATAAAAAGTATATAACTGTTATTTTCTGAACATTTAAACAAAAAATACAAAAATTTTGTAGAAAAACTAGGTTATATATTTGCATTTATTTAATTAAAATCTTGATTCTTAGAATAAATATAGAACTTTAAATAGAAAACAGAAATTAAATAAAACTAACAGAGATTATTGAGATTAAATAAAATTCAAATGAATACCTTTTAAATATGAAGAGTTCAAAATAATTTAGTTCAACATTGATATGATTTCAAACTAAAATTTGTATTTGAAAAACTTTTCTTATAAATTCGTACTTAGAAAAGCATATTTTGACCCTGTATTAAAATTATACAAGCATTTTTCAATTAATAATGTGAACAAATTTATTTTTAATAATGTATTATAAGATTATATTAATCTAAATAGCCCTCGTGCACCGTAGAGCGACAAACCAAAACCAGATTATATTAAAATAAATAAAAAGATTTAGACTTTTGATTTATAAAACAGTTAAATGTACATTTTGTCATATTGATAAAAAAATATCTTCAAGAAAAACAAAATACAATTTAATACAAATTTTTTAAAAAAGATCCTTTAAATTAAAAACAAATTAAAAACATTTAATTTCAGTCCTTCAAAAATCTTAATTAAAATAAACATTAGCGTAACGTAAGATTGAAAACTTGTAAAAAAGAACAGCGCATAAATTTTTTTTTTTGTAAAAAAAGAAAATATGCTAAAAAATTAAATAAAAGTATAAAATAACACAACTGCAAAAAAAAAAAAAAAAAAAAAACGTAGCAGCAAAATTTGAGAAAACACATCTCATATAGATAAAGCAAACTTTTTTTTTTTTTAAATTTAAATTAATTTTGCCCCCGACTACGGATGTTTATTCAACTACGAATACATCTAATCATATTGTCGTCAATAAAACCCCTTAGAAACCATGATATTAGAAGATCCAATGCAATTATGTCTCGCTTAAAGCAATATTTATCGCTCTCAAGAAAATAAAATGACAGCAAAAAAATTCATTGAATAGAATATATGAAAAAAGCTTCATCAAAAATAAAATTTTATAATCTACCAAAGAATATTTAAATTGAAATTCAATTACATTTTTTTTTTCAAAAACTTTCTTTTTCATTTCCATGTCCGCAAGGATAAAATATAATTAGAAAAGGACAAATCTCTCCACCAAAAGAAGTCCTCATCATTTCAAAAGTGTTAACAGAACATTGGTTTTGCAGATGGTTCTGAAGTTTGGGAAGACAAAATTGCTGGAATTTTTTTTTATGAAAACCTCTTTTCCGTTGGAATTTTTAACCCCTTTTGAATTCATGATTCAGAGTCTCTTCATAATAATGGATTTTTACTTTTATTTCTGTTTTATGTCAGTGCTTTTAGTAAAGCAATAATTCAAATGCAAAATAGAAACAAAGAGGGTGTTTTAGTATATTTATATTTCAGTAAGCACAATATTTAATGTTATATTATATTAAAGATTTTCTTTAAATACAAATATGCACTTATACTTAATTACATTAATAAAAGAAAAAAAATGATTTTATAATAATAAATGAAAATTTATAACAAATAACTGAAAATAATTATAACAATAATAACATAAAATAATAATACAAATAAATAGATTTATAATAATAATAACATTAAAATATGTAACAATAACTGAAAATAAAAGTAAAAAATAACAAATTTATAATAATAATAACAGAAAAAAAAAAATGATTTTTTATATGAAATTTATTTTATAAAAATACATTAAATTTCCTATTCAAATTTAATTAATATTAATTTGATAGTATAACCTGATTTTCACATTTCTTTATTTGAAAAAATATGTATACTTTTCAATTTAATTACGATGATACGTATTTTTTCTTCATCATAGGTGCACAGCTCTTTTATTGACAAGCCAGCCTCGCCTTCACTGGCAGATTGTATATGGTAAGCGGGCTTTACGCGGATTATCATCCCTACGTCCAACAGTCATATTCGACAGGGACCTATGAAGCCAGGTGGATTCCGAACCACTTCATACATATATGGCACCGCCGGAATCGAACCCGAAAACCCGTGGCACCAAGCGCCAGTCAATTCGACATCAGGCGTACTTTCAATTTATAATATGAACTGAATTTACATTTGAAGAATACGCGTTAATAGAGTACTTCCTGAATAAAAAATTAGATTTTGGATTAATAATGTAAGCGCAGCAAAAACAAACACTATATCATATTGTTTAAAAATATTACAGGAAACAAAATATAATTTAATGAAAATTTTTTAAAAAAGGTCCTCTGAATCCTTAAACCAATTAAAAAACATTAAACCTTCTAGTCCACAATCTTAAGACCTTAAAACAAACATTAGCGTAATGTAGATTAAAAAAAAAAAAACAAACTTGCCAAAAGAGAAACAACTTATTAATTCTTAGTAGAGAAAGTATATGTTAAAAATTAAATAAAATGATAAAAATAATAATTAAAAAATTTTTTTTTGAGAAAACACAACCGAAAGAGATAAAGCGAACTAAGTTTTTTTTTAAATTTAAATATTTTGTTTCGACTGACGGATATTTATTCAACTACGAATACATCTGTTCATATTCTCATCATCAAAATCAAAAACTGATACTGTAGACATCATCCCAAATGCAATTATGACTCGCTTAGAGCAATGAGTGTTTCAGAAAATAAATGACAAAAAATTCATTGAATAGAATACATAAAGAAATGTTTCATCAAAATAAATACCTTTATATAATCTACTAAAGAATATTTAAATTAAAATTCAATTACTTTTTTCCCGCAAAACTTTCAGCCATTTCCGTGTCCTGCAAGGATAAAATACAATAAAACACTGAAAAGGACAAATCTGACACCCAAAGAGAAGTGCTCATCATTTCAAAAGTTAACAGAACATTGGTTTTGCAGATGGTAGTTCTAGTTTTTTCATGAAGTGATGTAAAAATTGGTGAAGTTTTTTTTTATGCAAACCTCTTTTCCATTGGAATTTTTGACCCTTCAACTCATGGATTCAAAGTCTCTTAATAATATTTATTTTTACTCCTTTTTTATTTCTGTTTTATTTTCGCTTTTAGTAAAGCACAATAATTCAAATGCAAATAGAAACAAAGAGGGAAGGTTTAATATTTCTATTTCAGTAAGTATAATAATAGATTTACGGAAATGATTGCATTAAAGATTTCAGTTAAACCACAAAGATTTTACATATGGTTAACCCAAAATTTATTAAAAGTTAATAGCAAATTTATTTTTGCAAATTTTTATATAGATCTGAGTACATTATTTATAAAATACATTGGGGATTTCTTATTCAAATTTAAATAATAATTTGTAGTATAACATGAAGTTTACATTTTGCTAGAAAATAGAAGGCCTTCTATAGTTTTGTATTCAATTGCCGACATAAATATTTTCTTTCTCACTGGCGCACGGTCCATGGTAGAGCAAGGCTGCACAACTTATTGTGAGATTTCTAGACACAGGAGCACTTTTTTCAATGTAAAGTAGGTTGTCAGCCCTACGTCCAACTGTCAAGTATTGTGAACTGGATCCACGGCTTAAAATGGATCTCCCAACCACCAGCCATGGCACCGCCGGGGACTCTAACGCGAAACCTGTGGCACCGAGCGACGGTAGAAAGGTACCCACGACTGGCCATCAGGTCTCTTTTTAATTCATAATATGAAGAAATGTATTTTAAGAATGCAATATTAGATTGTATTAAATCAGAAAACTAGTAGGATTGACAAAAGCAGTTAAATGTACTTTTTATCATACGTTGAGCCAAAATAATCTTCAAAGAAAAAATAATTTAATAACATGTTTTTAAAAATGCGCCCTTAAAAATTAAATGAAATAGAAAAAAGATTTAAATTTCCTGTCCTCTGAAATCAATTAAAATAAATATCTTATTTTATGTAATGTAGATTGAAGCAAACTTGTCAAAAATAGAAACATATATATTAATATTACTGTTGTAGAGGTAAATATGCTAAAATAAAAGTACTAAAAAATAATAATTAAAAACCCACCAAAATTTGAGGAAACACATCTCGAAAGATAAAGGAAACTAATTTTTTTTTAAAATTCTAAATAATTTTTGCCCTGACTAGGCATGTTTATTCAACTAGAACACATTCAATCGGGCGATGCCTCATCAATAAAAACCCTTAGAACCATGATAGAAGATCCCAATGCAATTATGTACCTCGCTTCTATTTATCGCCTCTACAAAATAAACACGCAAAAAAAAAATTCATTGAAGAATGAATAAAAGTGAAGCACCATCAAAAAATAAAAATTTTATAATCTACTAAAGAATATTCTGTAAAATTCAATTACATTTTTCCAAAAAACTTTCCCTTCATTTCGTGTCCGGCAAGGATATAAATATAATTAGAAAAGGACAAAATCCTCGACACCCAAAGCAAGAAGTCCTCACCATTTTAAAAGCAGAAGCATTTCAGAACATTGGTTTTGCAGATGGTTCTGAAGTTTTGAAGACAAAATTGTTAATTTTCATGCAAACCGCTTTTCCATTGAATTTTTTTAATTTTTTTCTGAAGTTTCAAGATGGATTGGTAGGTCCCTTCCATAATAATTATTTTTACTTCATTTTTTTATTTCTGCTTTTAAGTCCGTGTTTTTTAAAGTAAAGCAAATAATTCATATGCAAATAGTAATGAAGGGGTTGAATTTTATATTTTTATTTCAGTAAGCACAAGTTAATGTTATTATAATAAAGATTTTAGTTAAATAAAAATATAGACTTCTGCATGTGTATTAAAAATTTATTACTAACTAAAAAAATCAAAAAAATTATTTTATATAAATTATACTTTATTTTATAAAAAATTACCGACATAAATATTTCTCCCCATGGTGTGGGCTAAAGCCATCACTTTAATTCCAGAGATTTCTAGACAGCAGGCGTTTTTTTATGGAGTAGTTGTTAGTATCACGCCGGATCTACTGTCATATTAGTCTGTAACCTACTGGTTTAAATAGCATTCCGAACCTCTACAAAGCCAGATCCACATGCGGCAACTGCAGATTCTTAACCTGAACCTGAGGCACCTAGCACCAGAGTGTACCACTTGGCCATCGGGCCAGAATTTTTAATCTGTATACAGATGAAACAAATAAATTTATTTTAAGTGAATACAATATTAGGATTATATTAAATCATAAAATTATACTTTTATTTATAGTTAGTTAAATGTCCTTTTAAACTTGATCATTGTGATTAAAATATCTTAATAAAACAAAAATACAATTTAATAAAATTTTTTTAAAAAGGGCCTTTAAATGAACAAATTAAAAATTTCCATTTAATTTCCGTGCTTCCAAAATCTTACTAAAATAAACATTAGCGTACTTTAGATTGAAAACACACTTGTCAAAAAAGAAACAGCTTTTTTTTATGTAGAGAAAAATATGCTAAAAATTTTAAAAAGAATAAAAATCAATAATAATTTTACAGAAAAATCTTGAAACCATGAAGCGAAAGTCAATTTTTAAATTTCACTCACTTTGCCCCTGACTATGGGTTACATTCAATCACGAATACATATGAACATATTGAGCTCTCGGTCAATAAAAATCCTTAGAACCATGATATTAGAAGTATCCCAAATGTAATTATGCCTCGCTTAGAGTTTTCATATTTATCGCTCCCTAGAAAATAGTAAATGACGTAAAAAAAAATTCATTGAATAGAATATTTAAAAAAATCTTCATCAAAATAAAAATTTCAGAGAATCTATAAAAAAGAATAACATTTAAATTAAAATTCAATTACATTTTCTTTTACCCCAAAAACTTTTCCCCTTCATTTCCGTGTCCGCAAGGCAAGTAAAATATGATTAGAAAAGAACAAATCTCGACACCGAAAGAAGTCCCCATCATTTCAAAAGTGTTAAGAGAACATTGGTTTTGCAGATGGTTCTGAAGTTTTGAGGACAAAATTGCTAAAATTTTTTTATGCTAACCGCTTTTCCATTAGAATTTTTCACCCCTTCGAATTCATGGATTCAGAGTCTCTTCCTAATAATTATTTTAATTCTCTTTTTTTTAATTTCTGTTTTATGTCAATGTTTTTAGTAAAGCAAATAATTCATATGCAAATAGAAACGAAGAGGGTGTTTTAATTCTTTTTTATTTCAGCAAGCACAATATTTAAAGTTAGATTATATTGAAGATTTTCGTTAAATACACTTACGTATTTTTATGCGTATTAAAGTTTAACAACTGAAATAAAAGTTGTTTTATAATAATATGTTCATAAATTACAACAATAACAGAAAATTAAAAATATATATATAATATTTTTTATTTTATAAAATAGATTAAACTTTAATCAAACTTGTGAAATAATTTCATGTTTTCGTAGAATAACATGATTTTTAATTTCTTTTCTTTAATAGAAAATATGTAATGTTTCACCCTTCCGACATAAATATTTTCTTCTTTATTGGCGCAACAACCACATGGTGGATAAGTCC